>APFE031748460.1:77559-87592 GCA_000404065.3 Pinus taeda
GGCCCTTTGGTCGATCGCCCAAAGGCGATCCTCACCGGGGATTGGGGTGGGTGGGTAAATAGTAGGTCGGGTGAGTGGGCTTCTCGCTCCTCACCCTTCTTTTTTCACTCTGCTAAGGTAAGGCCAAGGTCCCTTCTTCTTATTTCCCAAATCACTTACTAACATCCCCTTGAGGACCTTGGGATCTGCCCAACCAGTCCTGTTATCCCTCCACTTTTCCCCCACACTTCACCTCACGGATTCATATTAACTCCTAACTTTATTATTTAGCTCCCTAAATCATTTCCCTATCCCCTACTATTGCAAAAAATATATAAAATCCTAATAAATAATAATATCCCTTCCTTGGAACTATAGCCATATTCTTCTAAGTTTGGGAGGAAGTAGTCCATCTGGGGCTCCTACTAACCCATCTGCATCCTAACTGGAGTTAGTCTGACATTTGGTCACACTAACAACCATTCCCCCTCAACCCTAACCTTACAAGACCCATGTTCTGCCCTTATCCCAAAGTCCCCCAGCTAAATATTTTGACCCGCTCGCTCATAATCCCATAAACCCACATTTCTAATGTTTACCCCCCACTACATGAATAAAGAAATATTAAACAGCATGCGGGCCCCGTCCCTTATCTTTCCGCCGCCTTCTCTGTTTCGCCATCCGTCCGATTGCTCGCGCCCTAGATCTACGGTGGGCAGGTCTTCTCCCCTCCAAACCTGTCGATGGTTAGCGTCCGGGTGATGGGTGGTTTTCCCGTCGTACTCCTGCCACGTGTCACCCTCTCGACTGTGGCAGAGCCCCCTCCTCCCAAACCAACCTCCACAAAAGCGGTGCGCCATGAAACCGGATACCACTTCCCCCTGTGTGACATAATCACCACATCACCCTGCCACGTCACCCTGCAACGTCACCGTGCCACGTCACCCCGCTGACGTCATCCGCCGTACTGGATCCCACTGCTAATGTCATGCTAACGTCATTGCCAAAAAAATGCGCAAAGAAGAAATCACAGCTTCGGAAGCCTGGAATGAAAATCCGAGGAAGTTTTTGATGTGCGATTAGCACACATCGCTAAGAAAAAATGGCCAAAATGGAAAGCCTCATCCAGCGCATGGTTCACAGCAGCTATTTTTGCCAAAAAGAGATAAAAGGGGCGATTTAACAGTTTAAAGAAGATCATCAGAGGAAAGATAAAGCCTAGATTCAATTAAAAAAAGTATTAGTGAAGTGGCAAAGAGTATCAGAGCGACAATATCAAAGCATGTGAACATTAAAAGCCTCCATCAAAGTCAAAGAAAGCGGTGGAGCCACTTAATGCTCTCAGATCACAGTTAATGCACCTAAAAGCCACTCAAGAGCAGTGGAGAAGAGACCAATGTGCAGTTATGATAAATGGCCAGCGCATAACAACAAAGGACACATAGCCTCATTTTCTGAAACAACTGCCCCCAGCGCAGCATTAGATAGATATTTTTTACATTACTTGCAAGAGAAGTTAGGTTAATTTCATTTATTTCCTCAGATCTTCTATCAGATCTATTTTTGTATATATTTTGCCTATAAATACAGCCCTAAACAATGTAATAAGGGTTGGTTGGTTGTATCTCTCATTCTAGACTCGCGCTGTAAATTTTAAGAGCTTCTATAATCAAAGATTACTGGAATGTTTGCATCTGAAATGACTAGTTGTCCATCTAATGGCTGAAGAACTTGATATGGAATTCTCGTGCTTGCTCATGGTCCAATAAGTATTTCCTCCCTCTGTTTATCAGTTTATATGTACCTGTATCATTTATATATCATAATCTAAGTTGCAGGAAGAAGGATTAGATCAGAAGTGGTTTTCATGCCCTCTGTGCTCAATTCTTGCAACTTCTCTATGTTTTCCTCTGAACGAGTGATGAATATGCATTTTTAATTAAACATGTTTAAGCTATTTTCTCCACATATGAATGCTGTCTAGGAATTCTTCATTGCCCTATTCGGCCTTCATCCACTTTCCCTCTTTGGCCGGATGAGAGAATTCTTAACTGCCTCTCATCCCCTAACCTACATTTCATCTTTGTTCTAGCATAAATAATTGCGCCATGTGTAGCTATCTTGCTCCATATTTTCCCTTCTACCAAAGAAAGCACATCCATCAGTTCCCATTCATGGACTCCATGCCCAATGGTTTGAACTTCTTACACTTTGCATGCCAACTCTGCCTAAATAGATCAACCATCCCACCAAACTCAAACAAAACACATGTGCATCATATCTAGCCTAAAATCATCCCTTAAACAAAGCTCAATCCAAAAGAGAGAGCCCTCTCCTATTGCTGGTAGGCTAGGACCTGTAGTCCAAAGATTGGTTTGTGGTTACCTCGGCTTTATTCCCTTGGGAGTCAAAGGGAACAACCTAAGTGCTAACATAGTAAAAGCTTTCTTTTCCATTATATTATACTTTAAAGGTACATATCTTAGGGCTTTACTAAAAAAGGCTATTGGTTGTTTAAAACCTTGACCATTTTTCTGCAATAGGATTGCAGCAATGGTATGTTCCGAGGCGAAAGAAAATATGATGAAATTGCTATCAAACATTGGAATGTCGAGAATTGGTGTTTGTGTTAAGGCTAGATTTATATCTTCAAAATACTTTTTAGCCTCTAGAGTCCATTTAATAGTAGAATCTTTCATTAACATGTTGTTTAATAATCTAATTAGTTCAACTAAGTTAGAGATAAATCTTCCTAAAAAGTTTATTTTACCTAAAAATGCTTGTAGTTCTTTGATGTTCCTAGGATGTGGTATCTTTAAAATAACTTCAATTCTTGTTGGGTCGATCCAGATACCATCTTTGGAGATAATGTGGCCTAGTAACTTTCCCTCTTCCAACCCAAATAAAGATTTTCTAGGATTTAGAGAAATTTCGTACTTCCTACACTTAGTGAAGATTTGCCTGAGATGATCCAAGTGTTGTTGATCTAATTTAGAGAATACCGTGATATCATCTAGGTATATTACCAGAAAGTCATGGGTTTCCTTGGAAAAGGCTATTTCCATTGCTCTTTGAAAGGTGGCCCCTACATTTTTTAACCCATAATGCATTTTCACATACATGAAAGTGCCCCATGGAGTAGTGAATGCAGTTTTTGCCTGATCATCTAGGTGGACTAAAATCTAGTTATAACCAGAAAACCCATCTAGAAGTGAGATTATGGTTGAACCTACTACCCTCTATAATATGTGATCCATTTTAGGAACAGGGTAGTTATCCTTAAGTGAAAATTTATTCAAATTCCTAAGGTCAACACACAACCTTATTTTGCTAGTTTTCTTTCTTATAGGTACCAAATTAGAAACC
Source organism: Pinus taeda (assembly GCA_000404065.3). Lineage (NCBI taxonomy): Eukaryota > Viridiplantae > Streptophyta > Pinopsida > Pinales > Pinaceae > Pinus > Pinus taeda. Next base: position 80,905 of record APFE031748460.1, read on the forward strand.
CAATCTGAGAATCTAATTGGTGCAATGATTTTAGCTTCGTACATTCTTTTGATCTCTTTTTCAATAGAAGGCAATAGAATGGGGTTAATCCTTCTAAGCTTCTGTCTAAAAGGCTTCTAATTTTATTTTAAGGGAGTGGTGTGTTGTATTGTGCTGGTCGTTGGAAATAATACTAAGAGGGGGGGGGGGGGGGGGGGTGAATCAGTATTATCAAATCAATAATTTAATTTTCAAAACTGTTTTGTATATGCTACTTCAGCTTAGTGAACTAGCATGTATATGTGACTGTTCTTAATGCAACCAGCGTATATGCAGAGATATTTTGATTTACCCAAATTATCATGTATTGAACTTTAATCAGTATATCAGGAATTTATTAGACAGTGAAGTAAAAATAGATTAAAGTATCACATATAAAAAAAACACATGAACACCAAGATATAAGGTGGAAACCCAATGTGGGTGAAAACCACCTGTTGCAATCGTCTCTGTCTTCTTTTAATAATAAAATTCTATTTACAATTTTTGTACTGGTGCAGTCTTATACCAGTATGCAAGCTTCTACCTGTAGAAGGCTACAACCTTCTCTCATTCTCTAGCTTCTAATGGAAGGGATTTACAACCCCCTAGCTCTTATACTAGCTGTTTTGTTTGCTTAGTACGTAGGCGTTGACCTACAGAAGACTAGGAGCTTCTCCTTTTCTTCCAGGGACCATGTTTCATAAATTTTCAGACTGGATCCATCAACAACATCATATCAAATATATCTACATCTACCAATCACCTTTTGAACCAACCACAATTGAATCAATCAATAACTTTGACAACCCATCAATCTGATAATTCGAAATACTGTCACCAAAATACAGTAATCAGAACCCAGAACTCTGTGACAGCAAACAACAACAACTAAAACATATTTTATAAGGTATATGCTACTTTCATGTTCCGAACTTGTGTGTATACGTGCTTTCCTCAAACCAACCAGCGTATACATCTGCAAATATTAATTCATAATTCTACACCTATACCAGACTTCAGTTTTACCTAGATCATATCATGTACATAATAATATATGCGTCGATATTCAGATCTAGAAAATTCATGAGAAAAACGCATGATGATATTTCATTTTACGCCTTAAGATCCCGATCCATCATTAGATCTCATCCTTCACCAATCGTTGGGGTTCCTCCAGCAATGCACCATAACCTAATAATCTTGCATACTAGATCTCACACTTCATTAGATATTTAGTGCTTGTGTATCCTAGCCTAATGATTTTCTCCTCCTTATATAGTTTTAGGCCTTTCTCAATACCATGGACCAAAACCACTTAGAACCAATACCTTGGATCAAATACCTAGGGTCAATACCTCGGACCAAATACCATGGACCAATACCATGGATCAAAATACCATGGACCAAAAAATTAGTTCCCCAATGTATACGCGCTTTCCTTTCTATGAAAGTGCATGTGTAAGTTATAGGCTCCTTTTGTTCTGTTAACCTGCATGTATACGTGACTTGGTCAATGGTGAACCTGCGTATACCTCTATTTATTCATTCTGTGAAGCTAATCTATCATTCTTTGTTGTTTACCTGCTATACTGTGATCTTTCATCTGAGTGAATTGCCTTCGGAACTGATTCCTTGAAGCTTCCTTGCATTTCATCACATCTGTAAACACTATTATCAAGCATTCTGTCACATCTGATATCTCTTCTATAGATTCATTTAGTTACCATATACAAGTGAGTTGTTCTACTATAAGTGGGTTTCCATCAAGTACAACACATACATCATAATGCCAACAATCTCCCCCTTTGGACATGATGGCAACAACAACCACACCAAGTCACTCTCCCCCTTTGACATCAAGGCCAAAGGGTCATGCTCCCCCTGGGTGCATGCTGAATTTTCTGATATGCTGAAATGTACTGATTGAGCTCCCATGATCGAGTCCATGCTCCCCCTGAGCATAAGAAACTCTATAGATACATCACAAATGACCTTCCTATCACCAATGACTCATACATACATCCATCTCCCAACCAAGTGGGGATATACCAGATCTAACTCATCCACCCAACCAAGTGGGGATATACCAATTGTTTATACATGCCAAAACAAAAACATTACATCATCCATCCCATGCATAGTGGGGTTACAAATTAGGGCTTTTCATGACCTTTACATCAAAATATGTACATGACATATATAACATAGACCAAATATCTTAAACAAGACCATGATAGTCATTAGAACCTATCATATGATCTATGCCATCAACAACATCTATCAATCAACATCCAAACCAACAACCTGTATATGTCCATCATTAGTTCCCAAACTATCATCAACCAAGTTCTCCCCCTGAACCTATTCCACCTGTTCACGTAAGAGATATCAAAGCATCATCATCAATCAGATATACATCAAGTTATCAACAACTTTATGAGAACCAATATATTTCCATATGTTATCAGCAGAGTGAAACCAACGTCAAACAGAGTATATAATTGATAGAACCATGGCAGATCCCTTTTTCCTAAGTCTGGCCCACTGCTTTCCTTCAAACCAACATATACACAACTGTGCCCATAGAAACCCACATATGTACATGACTACACTTTATGAAACTTGCGTATAACCACCTTTCTTTAAAGAAAAAAGGATTTAACAGCAGGATGATGCAGCAACTACTCCCAGCTTTTGTCTGAGATATTCAAATGTCTCTTTGGGTAGTGGTTTAGTGAATATATCAACAACTTGTTATTTGGAGGGAACATATTCCAGTTTGACTTTTTGTTCAAGCACTTGTTCATGTAGAAAATTATATTTGATGGGTATGTTCTTAGTCTTGGAGTGCATGACCAGATTCTTTGAAATATTGATGGAACTTGTATTATCACATAGAATGGAGATAGGTAGAGTACATGTGATCTGAATGTCTTGCAAGGTTTGCATCATCCAAAGTAGTTGTGTGCAACAAGATGCAGTAGCCATGTATTCTGCTTCAGCTGTAGATAATGCAATTGAAATTTGTTTCTTGCTGAACCAAGACACTAACCTGGAACCCATATAGAATGCACCACCACTAGCATCTTTTCTGTCATCAACACTTCCTGCCTTCTACATCTGTATATGCATGAAGTGTAAGATCGGTATCTCTAGGATACCATAAACCAAAGTTCTGTGTTCCTTGAAGATATTTGAAAATCCTTTTGACTGCTTGAAGGTGTGTTTCCTTAGGATTTGCTTGGAATCTTCCAACTATTCCAACTGCATGCATGATGTCCGGTCGGATACCTATTAGATAAAGTAGTATGAAAATCATGGATCTGTAAGTTGGTTGATGTACTGCTGTCGATTCATAATTTGAGCTAAGATTGCATCCTGTTACCATTGGGGTACATAATGGTTTAGAATCTTCCATGCTGTAGTTTTTCAGGATTTGTTTGAGATATTTGGTTTGTGAGAGAAAAATACCATCTTTATTTTGTTGAACTTGTAGACCAAGAAAATAGGTAAGCTTACCAAGCAAGGACATTTCAAATTCTTGCTACATTGCTGAGGCAAAATTCTGACTCATGGATTCTTCATTGCTACCAAAAATGATATCATCAACATACGCAACAATTATTAGCAATTTATTAGTGTCCATCTTTATATATAGATTGTTATTTGCTTACCCCTTTGAAAAACATTGTTGATGGAGATATTTGTCAAGATGGTAATACCAGGCCCTTGGAGCCCATTTTAGAACATAGAGAACCTTTTTGAGTTTGCATACAAGTTTTGCATCATTTTCAAGATTGAATCCTTCTGGTTGTTCAATTTAGACTTCTTCTTCTAAGTATCCATTAAGAAAGGTAGATTTTACATCCATTTGGTATACTTTGAATTTTTGAAAACTAGAAAGAGAAAGAAACACTCTTATGGCTTAAAGTCTAGCAACAGGTGCAAAACTTTCTTCAAAATCTATACCTTCTTGTTGAGCATATCCTTTGCAAACAAGTCTGGCCTTATTTCTAATAACTTCTCCATTCCCGTTCAACTTATTTTTGAATATCCATTTGGTTCCTATGATATTTTTATCATGAGTTCTAGGAACTAATTCCCAAGTATTATTCATTTCAATTTTCTCAAGTTCTTCATTCATGGCCTTGACCCAACATTCATCTCTGCATGCTTCATTTACATTTTGAGGTTCAGTGGAAGATAGTAATGCTAGATAGCTTGAGGTTTCAACAATAGTTCTTCTTGTTTGCACACCTGCCCCTTTTTCTCCTAAGATTTGAGTTTCTGGATGATTTTTCAGAACATACTTGGATGGAGTCTTTTCTTCTATCATTATCTCTTCTTCTAGTGCTTCATTGATTTCTTCTTCAGAATCAGTGTGATTTGATGTGGGAAAATGATCCTCATCTTCTTCATTGTCATAATCTTCGGTTTTTATCTATTTTGGATTTTTGCATGCTTCATCAACTACAACATCAATACTTTCAATAATTTTCCCAAGTCTTTTATTATAACATTTATATCCTTTACTTCAGGAAGAGTAGCCAAGAGGAATACTTTCATCTGCTCTGGGTTCAAACTTACCAAGTTTTTCATCAGTCCTTTTGATGTAACATTTGCTTCCAAAAACTTTGAAGTATTTTACAGTAGGAGTCTTACCATACCAAAATTCATGTGGAATTTGAGTGCTGTTTACCCGAACATTTGCTTGGTTGAGAATAGTGACAGCGGTAAATGCAACTTCAACCTAGAAGGTTGCAGGAGTTCCAGATTCATCTAGCATAGCACGAGCCATTTGTGGAATAGTTTTGTTCATCCTTTCTACCACTCCATTTTTCCTAGGAGTCCTTGTGGTGGAGAATTGCCTTTTTATTCCATGTTGTTCACAAAAGTCAAAAAATTCATCCGAGGTAAATTCCCCTCCTCAATCAGATCTGAGGCATTTGATTTTTTGATCTGATTCATTTTCAACCAAAGCTTTGAAGGCTTTGAACTTTTCAAATGCTTCATGTTTACGCTTTAGAAGACCTATCCAACACATTTTTGAGAAATCATCAATGAACAATATAAAGTATTCTTCTCCATGAGGTGACTTTTTCCTTGAAGGTCCACATAAATCAGTATGAACAAGTTCAAGAGGCTTACTAGCTGACCCTTCCTTTTCGATGAAGTGAGATATGGTTTGCTTACTGAATTGGCATGATTTGCATATAGTATTATCAATAATGTTGATATCTAGAAGATCATGAACAACCTAGAATCTGCATGCTTTTCTTATTTGAGAGAAGCTTAGATGTCCCAATCTTCTGTGCCATAGCCAGTTTTCATCATTTTTTCTTAGATAGCATTGTTGTTGTCCTCCATTGAGTATGTATAGGTTGTTTAGAGTTATTATACATTTGATCACTATTTCTCCTACATCAATCTCATGAACAACACATCCATTTGATCGCAACACTACTTCATTTCCTTGGTCACACATTTGACTCACACTCAGCAAGTTATGCTTTAAACCATCAAGTTACATAACATTCCCAAATTTAACTTATTCTTTCAAGAAAAAAGAGCCTTTACCTTATGACAGCAGGAGTGTCATTTCCAAATGAGACACTCTTTTCCTTTTCTAAGGCATTATATGAGGGAAGTTTTTCTTTATCACTTGTCATGTGTTTTGAGCATCCACTGTCGATGTACCACTGGTTTTCTTGTCCTTCTGCATACAAGGCTATACCACATCTTTCTGTTTGTGGTTCTTTCTTTCTCCATATTTTGGGATTTAATGGAGTTTTCTCCTTTTGAGATATTTGCCAAAATTTACTCATGCATTCAGATTCTTCATGGCCAAAGTTGTTACAGATTGAGCATTCTATTTCATTTTCAAGAAGAGAAAAGTTATTATAGGAACTTTTCTTGATCCTTGTCATATTCCTTTGATTTCGTGCTTCTCTAGTCGTGATGGTTTTGTAAGCAACACATTGAGCAGCTTTATGTCCAAAATTATGACATGAGAAACATTGACCATTAAAGAAGTTCTTGCGATTATCGAATCTACTGACCTGGTGATTGTAGTTTCTATTGATATTCATCTTTGAGGCAAATTGAGTACGATTTACCTGAGGTTGGTTGTGGCTTCTGTTCATCCTTGAAGTAAATTGAGCCTAATTTACCTGGTGATCTGCTTTATGCCTTTGTTGACTATTGTCAAACTGTTCACTACATTTTGTTGCATCAAGATACCTTTTAGTGGAGGTTGATGACTTCTGTGATTGAGATGCTTCTTCAGTATATCCAAGACCTGTGTTTATCAGAGGAGAATGCTACACTTTGATAATTTCATTTAAGGTTTTTTATCCTTTAGCAAATCTAATATTGAGAGCTTTCATTTTCTCAAGATCCTTTCTTAGACCCACAATTTCACCATTCTAGTTTTTCATTATGTTTTTCTCTTTCTACGAGTTGGTATGTCAAGGTATATATAACCATATTCTTTTCTTCTAAACAAATTTTGAGTTTAGAGTTTTCTTCATAAAGGTCATATTCATCTAAAGCATCCAAAAAATCATCATCTTCATAAACCATCAGAAGTCTATAGTCATTACTATTTTCATCTTCATCACTATTTGATAAACCATCACTATCTTCATGAGTATAGTAGCTCCTTTTA
>APFE031748460.1:88368-205578 GCA_000404065.3 Pinus taeda
TATTTAATTATTATTATTAATGTCTATTTTTAATTAAATTAGTTATGTTAATATTTATCTTTATGAGGACATTTGGCAGCAGAATGACTAACTCTACCACAGGAAAAAAATTTGAAAGGTAGTTTACCTCTGAATCTTCCTGAACCCCGTTGAAGGTTCTTGACAAAATTTGCTTCTTCTTCTTCTTCAGAAATATGTCCTGATTCATTGAGTTCTTCTTTTCCTTTTGCTAAAACTTTAGATGCAGTTTCTCTCATATCTTATGGACCTCATTTTCTCATCTCAAAGGCAGTTAAGATTCCGTGAAGCTGTGTCATAGTAGTAGTCTTTAGATCCTACTTTTCTTCTATGGAAGATACTTTTGATTCAAATTTAGCAGACAAGGATCTTAAATGTTTTTCAACTAAGGTAACTTCCTTTATCTCTTCACCCAGATTCTTCATGTAATTAACAATCTCATATATACGTAAGAGGTAACTAGCTATACTTTCATCATTGTGCATATTGAGAGTTTCATGTTGAATTCTGAGAGTTGCAGTTTAGCACGTTTTACCTGAGAGTCTCCTTCGTAGCTTAGAATGATTTTGTCCCATATTTCTTTGGTGTATTTGAGCTGCATAACTTTGACAAACTCTAATTGTGACAGACTTCCCAATAATGTATTGACAGCCTTGGCATTTGTTTCATATTGCTTTTTACCTACCATATTTGTAGGAATTGCTAATGGAAATGTATATCCTCCTTCCATGATTTCCCAAACATCTGTTCCAAGTGATTGAAGATAGGTTGTCATTCTTACCTTCCAATAAACAAAGTTTCTCTCATCAAAGATTGGTGGTCTGATGGATCCTTTGCTTTTTTGATTACTCATGATGATGAATCTTCCTTCAAGCGATCAATATTCTTCTGAAGGACCTACTCTGATACCAATTGTTGGAAATAATACTGAGAGGGTGGATGAATAAGTATTATCAGATCAATAATTTAATTTGCAAAACTGATTTGTATACGCTACTTCAGCTCAGTGAACTAGTGCGTATATGTGACTATACTTAATGCAACCAACATATATGCAGAGATATTTTGATTTACACAAATTATCATGTATTGCACTTTAATCAGTATATCAGGAATTCATTAGACAATGTAATAAAAATAGATTAAAGCATCACATATAAGAAACACACATGAACACCAAGATATAAGGTGGAAACCCAATGTGGGTGAAAACCACCTGCTGCAATCGTCTTTGTCTTCTTTTAATAAGAATATTTTGTTTACAATTTTTGTACTAGTGCAGTCTTATACTAGTATGCAGGCTTCTACCTGTAGAAGGCTACAACCTTCTCTTGTTCTCCAGCTTCTATTGGAAGGGAGCTACAACCCCCTAGCTCTTATACTAGTTTTTATGTTTGCTTAGTATGTAGGCGCTGATCTACAAAAGGCTCCGACCTTCTCCTTTTCTTCCATGGACCACGTTTCATCAATTTTTAGACTGGATCCATCATCAACATCATATCAAATATATCTGCATCAACCAATCACCTTTTGAACCAACCACAATCGAATCAATCAATTACTTTGACAACCCATCAATCTGATCCTTCAGAATACTATCACCAGAATACAGTAACCAGAAATAACTCTGCAACAGCAAACAACAGCAGCTAAAACATATTTTATAAGGTATATGCTACTTTCATGTTCCGAACCTGTGTGTATACTGTTGAAAATGGCAACAAGAAATGCTAAAAATAGCACTGCTAAAAATAATAGTTTGAGTACCAATGCTAGATTGTGCAACAGGGAATGAAAAATGGAAGTGCTAAAAATAACATTCTATTTTTAGCAGTTCAGGATGGATTCCTATTTTAGTGAGTCCCTGGACTAAAAATAGGAAGTAAAATTCTAATTTGATATTAATAGTAGTTTGTAAATTAATTAATTAATTCATCTTGAGTTAATTAGTTAAGGAAAAACAAACTTGAAGTCTATGTGAGGACATGCAATAGTTTATTTATTAATTGAGGAATTTATCCACCAGTTAAAGAGATAAGGATGAGTTCTAATTTGAGTAGTAATTAGTTGGCTCAGTTAACAGAGTCAAGTCCAGTTATATTTGATTTAAACAGTTTGTTCAAATTAAGTAAGTTCAATTAGTTAATACATGCTAGCATATAACTGTTGTACTTCAGGTAACTGAAGATTCTCTCATGAATAAGTCATGCATGTCAGTTCAGATAGAGACCTAGTTGAGATCAGATAAGGGACAATGTACTATCAGTTGGATGAATATTTTTCTTATAAAGGAAGCTCATCCATGATGAGGATTTATCTCCTTCAGGACTGTGTAGTTGGATCAGAGGTTAGTGAGTGTGTGAAGAGGCTAATTCAGACAAGTGGCTACACTGGACCCCAATCAGAATTGCATAAAGAAATAGGAGGCTTGGAGGGCAGACCAGAGGTTAGATAGAGGCCTTTGACTGTCTATGAGTAGCAGAGGTATTGCAAAGAGAGAAGGGTAGACTTTGAGCTAATTATTTTTGTAATATTGGCTATATTTCCACTTGTATGATAATACAGAGTTGGGGCTTTAGGTTGAGGCTTTCCCCAGGTAAATTCTTCCGTGTTATGTGTGATTGATTCCTTCTTATCAGTTATATGTGTTCTTATTGATTTTGCTCATGTTCGATTAAGCTTCTGCTAAATTTGTTGTAGAAGTAGATCAAGTATTTTTCTTTAGTCTATTGCATTATCAGGTGATCTACAGGTGGGAATTTCTAAATGGTATCAGAGCTAGCTAATTTGTAGAAACATGCTACATGGTATCAGAGCAAAGGTGATCAAAGGAGAGAACAATATACTGAGAGGAGATTTCAAAGTTTTGAGTTTTGGGTCGAGAGTTTGTAGAGAAAATATGAAAATTTCTATACATAATTTGCAGAAACAAATAACAGATTTGGATTCCTTGGAAAAATACCCAAATTCAAAAAAATCAGCTAAATCAAAGTTCGGATGAGGGAGATATCACTAATTTGAAATTAGCTATTTTTCCAGAAAATTTTGTGACGGCGGGAAAGTGGAAACAGATTGGTGTACTAGCCAAGAACCTATATGCACTTGAGGTACAAGATGCATGAAAAGCCTTGATGAGCAATGAAAAGGTTAGATACTTGGTGGTTGAGAGGGAGAGTAAATTACCTCTCAACATGCAATGCTAGAAGAAGTCTCAGACAATTGTGGAGGAGCCACGATTGGTGAAGCAACTTCAGGAGGTTGTGGAGTAGCCACAAATGGGGAAGCTGAGAGGAGACAGAGTGGAGGCATCCACTCATGCAGAGACCTCCAGTAGGGGGAAATTTTGAGCTAGGTGGGCAGAGGGATCACATGCATCCGTACCTCAAGGTAGAGTGTGGGGCAATCTGGAGTGATAGTCCCAAGAAGGCTGGAATGGGAGCAGGATCGTTGAGGTACCCAACCTCTTTGATTCGACTTTGTTATAGGAACCTCGACAAGGAGTAGCAGGACTAGCTGATTTGGTAGAGACAGATGTAGATGGAGTGGTAGAGAGAGCTACAGTGCAGGATTCCCAAGACAATGTAGAGCTAGCAGACTGCAACAATGCGAGAGGCATATGAGTGTTGCACCAGTGCAGGATGGCACATAGAGGTGTGCAACGATGTGAGATGCATGGAGTGTTGCAGCAGCTCAGAGATTAGAGAGGGGGCACTTGTTAGCAGTAGGTAGAGCTTTAGCATCAAAGTATGTTTCTAGCACAACAGAGAGGTTAGTTGGGAGTTTTTTTGTTTCTAGAGTTGCTGGAGCAACCAAACTTGGGAGAACTGCTACATGTAGAACATTACAAAGGTACAAGATTAGGTTCGAGTTGAATGCCTTTCTTGTTGAGAGGGAGTGTTGAAAGTGGCAACAAGAAATGCTAAAAATAGCAGTTTGAGTACCAGCGCTGCATTAGGCAATAGGGAATGAAAAATGGAAGTGCTAAAAATAGCATTCTATTTTTAGAAGCTCAGGATGGATTCCTATTTTAGTCAGTCCCTGGACTAAAAATAGGAAGTAAAATTCAAATTTGATATTAACTGCAGTTTGTAAATTAATTAATTAATTCATCTTGAGTTAATTAGTTAAGGAAAAAAACTTGAAGTCTATGTGAGGACATGCAAAAATTTATCTATTAATGAAGGAATTTATCCATCAGTTAAAGAGATAAGGATGAGTTCTAATTTGAGTACTAGTTAGTTGGCTCAATTAACATATTCAAGTCCAGTTATATTTGATTTAAGCAGTTTGTTCAAATTAAGTAAGTTTAGTTAGTTAATTCATGCTAGCATATAAATGCTTTACTTCAGATAACTGAAGATTCTCTCATGAATAACTCATGCATGTCAGTTCAGAAAGAGACCCAGTTGAGATCAGATAAGGGACAATGTACTATCACTTGGATGAATATTTTTCCTATAAAGGAAGCTCATCCATGATGAGGATTTATCTCCTTTAGGACTGCATAGTTGGATCAGAGGTTAGTGAGTGTCTGAAGAGGCCAATTCACACAAGTGGCTGCACTAGACTCCAATTAGAATTTCTCAAAGAAATAGGAGGCTTGGAGGGCAGACCAAAGGTTAGATAGAGGTATTGCAGAGAGAGCAAGATAGCTTTTGAGCTGATTATTTTTGTAATACTAGTTATATTTCCACTTGTATGATAATACAGAGTTGGGGTTTTAGGCTGAGGCTTTCCCTGGGTAAATTCTTCTGTGTTATGTGTGATTGATTCCTTCTTATCAGTTATATGTGTTCTTATTGATGTTTCTCATGTTCAATTAAGCTTCTGCTAAATTGGTTGTAGAAGTAGATCAAGTATTTTGCTTGAGTCTATTGCATTATTAGGGGATCTACAGGTGGGAATTTCTACAATACGCGCTTTCCTAAAAGCCAAACAACGTATACATATACAAATATTAATTCAAAATTCTGCACCTATAGCAGACTTCAATTATACCCAGATAATATCATGTATAGAATAATATATGCGTCAGTATTCATATCTAGAAAATTCATAAGCAAAACACATAATGATAGTTCATTTTACGCCTTAGTATCCCGATCCATCGTTAGATCTTATCCTTCACTAATCGTTGGGGTTCCTCTAGCAATGCACCATAACCCAATAATCCTGCATACTAGATCTCACACTTCATTAGATATTCAATGCTTGTGTATCTTGGCCTAATGATCTTCTCCTTATATAGTTTTAGGCCTTTCTCAATACCATGGACCAAAACCACTTAGAACCAATACCTTGGATCAAATACCTAGGGTCAATACCTCAGAGCAAATACCATGGACCAATACCATGGATCAACAGCTTTGGACCAAAAACTTAGTTTCCCAAGGTATACGCGCTTTCCTTTTTGTGAAAGTGCATGTGTACATTATATGCTCCTTTTTTTCTATTAACCTATGTGTATACATAGCTTGATCAATGGTGAACCTGCGTATACCTCTCTTTATTCATTATGTGAAGCTGATCTGTAATTTTTTGTTGTTTATCTGCTATACTGTGATCTTTCATCTGAGTGAGTTGCCTTCTGAACTGATTCCTTGAAGTTGCTCTGCATTTCATTACATCTGTAAAACACTATTGTCATGCATTCTGTCACATCTGATATCTCTTTTGTAGATTCATCTAGTTACCATATACAAGTGAGTTGTTCTGCTATAAGTGGGTTGCCATCAAGTACAACACATACATCATAATGCCAACATTAGTATCATAGGACATAAGGTCCTCATAATTCCAAGCAAAAACATCTTGGAATTCCTTTAATAGTTCTATGTAATTCACTTTTTCATTGGGAGGTAAAGACTTTGAAAGTTTTATCATTTTTAGATTTTCTTCAGAGTCTATGTTACACTCCTCAATGTCTGATTTTAAGGGTTCCATTTTCGGATTTTTAGCGACATTGTTTGAGTCAAACAAGTCCTCCAAAGGAGTTAATCCTTTGGGCAAAAAATTATCTTTAATATTGATGACTTCAGATTCTTCATCAATTGCTTCATCAATTTCAATTTGTTTTAGGTTTCGAATGTCTAATTTTGTAAACCTTGTGGGAGGGAATCTATCTATCCTTTCATCTTCTACTTTGTTAATTTCTACTTTATTAGTGTAATCAAACTCTAATGTTATGTTTGTGTCTATGTTGCTATTTACAAATTCATCATCTAAAGTAAGAAAATTGTTAATTTGTTGGTCATTTGTGAATACTTGCCAGTTCTTTAAGTTGTTGGGAATAGCAGGTTTGTGCCTAACCTCAACAATGTACTGATGGTTAGGCTAAAATGGCAACTTGCAAGTACTAGCAAACATAGCTAAGCTGTGAGCTTGGGGTTTTTATAAAAGTATTTAGTATTTCTACAACTGTTCCTCTATAAAATCCTAACCTAGGATCCCTAGTCATATAAACAACGTTAATTTGTTTTATTACCAACTTAGAATCTCCCATAATAGAGACTCTTATGGATCCTAACCTTTTGACCAATTTGAGACCTAACAGAAGTGTTTCGTACTCAGCCATGTTGTTCGTATATTTAAATTTCAATTTTTAGGCATGACCCTATGAATGATCATTTTCTAAGTTGTAAATCCATACTCCTACTCATGTACCTAATTTGTTTACTTATCCATCGAATTCAAGATTCCATAGAATTTCATGTTCATAATTCTTACTGTTTGGGGGTACAAAATCTTCTTTGACTAAGGTATATAGGTCATCTTTATTATCTGAAATCTCTTGAATTTGGATACTTTGATTTTCTTCTGCTGCTGTAATTTCTTTTGGTTCTGCAATAATGCTGTCTGAAGTGTCTTCTTGGTGCGTTTCAACATTGTAAAGAATGAAAGAATCCATATTAGAATGCATTGAATATTGTTAAAATTGGAAACTAGGGAAAAACTCCATGTGGGTTAGCTTATTTGTGGAAACTAATATTTTTATTGGATCCCTCTAGTTGAGAGGTGTAGGAATGATCTAAAGATCATCCAAATCCCATAAGTATTTATGGAGAGATGAATTTATTTTGATTATGGAATTATTATTAAGCCGACCTGCAATTTGAGTAGGCTCAGAAGCCCAATAGACATGTCTATTCATCATCTACATTTCAGTATAAATAGAAGAGTATTTGAAGTCATTTTGAAACTCTCTTCAGGTGATCTCCTTTCCATGTCTTGGGTTTTTGGAGAAGGAGATACATTATGGGTTATGCTGGCCTACTATGATGATGTCCTAATGGAGAATGCAGTCATGAATCCACAGGCAATGGAGATGTATTCATCTACGAATTAAGGAGCATGTATATGAAGCTGCAGGGATAGAAGTAGCTGAAGTCAAAGTATATGGAACCACAATCAATCAATACGTTTTTCATGAAGAAATATAATACATTGTTCATGGAGACCTAGCCATAGTTAAGTATGGAAGAAGTTGTAGTTATCTAAAGTCCTAGCTACGGTCTTAATGATACCCTAACACGCAGTCAAAAGGAACAACCCTGAACGCAATCAAGGGAGGCACTCATACGCTAATCAAACAACCCTAAGCATAGTCATTAGTGAAGGCAATAATACACTATCTAAGAAGCCCTAAATGCTATCAATGGAGACACCTAATACGTAGCCCTGTTACATTATACAAGGTGACTATTAACACAGCAAACCCTATACGCAACAAATGATGGGACAACGTGGAAGATTCAGGAATTATAGCCTAACTGCTTTGCTAGGCTGCAAGCCATAGCAAGGAACTAAGGATGATATGCATATGGATGTATAATGAAGTAATAGGAGGACAGTGATGCAACTGATGATAAATAAGATCATGAGGAGCATAATGCAACATGAAGCATAATGATCATGGAAAGCATGATAGATGAGATCATGGGAAACATGATGAATGGGTAGCATGATGTATGAGATCACGGGCAGCATGATATATGAGTAGCACGATGCATGATGTATATGGGTAGCATGATATATGAGTAGCATGATGCTTGATATATGTGTAGCATGATGCTTGATATATGTGTAGCATGATGCATGATGTATGAGATCATGAGCATCATGATAAATGAGATCATGTGCATGGGCAACACAATGATGCATGGAGCATACAACATCATTATGAATGTAATCATGAGCATGGGCAACTTGATGATGGATGAGATCATGGAAGATACATCATGATGAGTAGCATGAAGATGAAAGAAGCTCAATCATCTAGATCCAACACTGTGATGGGGCAGTATGGTACTATATGGTAAGGTGAAACAAATGGACGAGATGCAAGACTATGATGGGTGAAGGAGTCACCTTAGAGAATCAATTGAAGCAATATGTCTTCAACTGATCAATGCCGATAACTAAAGTCAAAGTGTTGACTTCTATTTTAAATGTACTCTCTCTCTCTCTCTCTCTTTCTCTGCTGAACTTTGAAGAACGTAAAAGAAGAATTGATCAAGGGTTTCCACACATTGGGGTTTGTCCCTGGCTAGCGCCACATCTTATGTCCTCTTGACTTGGCTTATTTTCTATGCTTTATGTTTATGTTCTATCTGTAGTTTACTTTAATGTTGATGTGATTGCTAATTTGGCTAAATGTGAAAATTGAAATAAATTGCTCTAAGCATAGAACATACCTAAAATTAACATGGTATCAGAGCTAAGGTGAAGACATTGCCCAAGCAAGAGTGAAATAGTAATCACCAAAGACAATAGGGACAAGGATCAATGGGTTCCACATCTCTCTTCTAAGTTCACAAAGGGTGAAGTCGAAATAGATCATATTATCATAATGGCGTTGCAGAAGTTTCTGATGGCCCACCTAAAGATCACTTCATTGGGAAGTTTGGATCTAAGGGTGGAAGGAAAGGCGAATTCCTTGGTTGCAATTCGGCCATTATGCGAAGGAGCGTCGAATGGAAGAGACACATGTATTGATGAAGATAACAATCATTCCAGGGAAATCTTCAATGATCAAAGGAATGACTGGTAATGCAGGTCATCAAGGAAATGGTTGACTCTTTAAAGAAAGCAAGGAACCCCAGAATCACTTTTATGTACTTGATCGCAAGAAGGATTTGGTGTCCATCTCGGAAATGGAAGTTTAAGATTTTAGGGTGGCACTTATTGATGGAAAGGTACCTATTTGAAAATAGATTTTTCAAAGATGTTTTAGAGTTCAGGGTTGTATCATGTCCACTGGGGACCATGACCATTGACTCAGCGCCAGAGGTTTGTGAGTCAGATGCCTAAATTCAAAAAGAGCATGAAGGTATATGTATGGGATGTATCGAAGGAAAATCTTACAAGGGGAACATTCCCCTCATGTAGCAAGTCCACAGGTTTGGAACAACCTGTGGAGTTTGAGATTCATGAACAGGGAATCCCATGTATACTAGTGGAATAAATCCCTCTATGGCTTGAAGCAAAACACCCTGGGTGTAGTATGAGAGGACTGATAGCTATTTCATGAAGATAATATTCACTAGGAGTGAATCCAATCCAAACCATTACCCGAAGGTTGTGGATGATAGACCTCTCATACCTGCACCTTATGCGGATGAACTATTTCTGACAGGTGTAGACCCTCTCATTTGCAAAAGTAAGAGGGAGTTGGATTCTAGACATATGTTTTGTAGTTAGCATGGTGAGCTAATATTTGGTTGAGCCTCACTGGATTGATGCCAAGAATATTCTGAGATATATTCAGGGCACAATCTCTCATGGGTTGAGATATACTGCTAGAAATATGAAAACTACATGATTATTCGAATGCTGATTGGGCAGGCAGTGTGGAGGATCACTAGAACACTTTTCAATGCTGGTTCTCTTTGGATTCTACTTCGATATCATGGATGAGCAAGAAGTAGAAATCAGTTGTTATAAGTACTGTTGAGACCGGATACATAACTCCAAGTATGACCACATATGAAGTTGCCTGGTTGTGGAAACTCTTCAGTGAGTACACATGATGAATATCACTGTGATTCTCTGTGACAAATAGAGGTGGGACTTGATTATTGAGGAATCTCGTATTCAATGATGCTCCAACAGATAGACATTAGATACTTCCTTATTTGGGATATGGTAAGTCGATGAGCAAGGAGGCTCCATCACACTGAGATGATGTATAGGTCGCTACACTTTGTTAGAGCCTTGGGGAAAGATCAAATTTGTGATTTTCCCAAATAGCTTGGAATTGTCGAGAGACCCTTGTAAAAGGGTCCTGCATGTTTCATACATTGAGCTTTGGGAGCTCTGGGGGATTTTGCTTCTTACTAGAGCAACATACAACCACAGGGTGACTCACCCTCCCCTGGGGGTGCGTACTAGGATAAGATGATTTGATCTCTTGTGGGACATGATGATTTGCTCTCATGTGGACAAGATGATTTTCTCTCCTGTGAACAAGTCGATTTTCTCTCTTGTGGGACAAGATGATTTGCTCTCCTGTGGACAGGATGATTTGCTCTCCTGTGAACAAGATGATTTGCTCTCTTGTGGGACAAGATGATCCGCTCTCTTGCGGGACATGATGATTCAGTCTCCTGTGTAGTTGGATGATTAGTTCTCCTGTGAGGTCTGGATGATGTGTTCTCCATGATGACTATGTAGTAGGATGATTAGTTCTCCTGTGAGGTCTGGATGATGTGTTATCCATGATGATTATGAAGCAAGATGATTAGCTCTCCTGTGAGGCCTGGATGATGTGTTCTCCATGGCTATTGTGTAGCAGGATGATTAGTTCTCCTGTGAGGACAGGATTGATTAATTTCTCCTATCGCGACATCCTATCTATGTAGTCTGGGACTCATCGGAAGTACCTCTCATTTGATCAATGAGCAGGGAAATGAGGATAGGGACCATAGTAGTACCAATGGATGCATCGTTGTATCTACTGTACTCCCTATGCTAGGATGACCTTCATTGATTTGGGATCAATGATACTAGTTTGGGACCAGTGGTGGGAGTTGTACCTACTATGATGCTGACTTCGGGTTGGATGAGACTAGTCTGGGACCAGTGGTACATACTCTGAGACTGACTTTGGGTTAGTGGAGGATTGGTCTGGGACCAGTGGTAAGAGTGGTACCCACTATGATGCTGACTTTGGGTCAGTTGAGACTGGTTTGGAACTAGTGGTACACACTCGGAGACTGACTTCGGGTCAGTGGAGAATGGTATGAGACATTCTCGATCAATTCTTATTCTTCATAGTTCAACAGAGTTAAGTTGAGCAGAGCAGAGCAAAGCCAGCAGAGCTGAGTAGAGCTAGGTAGAGTAGTGCAGGGCACTAATGGCAGAGATAGTACAGTTGGACATATGGATTAGTGGATGGAGTTATCCCTAGTTGAGAGGGAGTGTTAAAATTGGAAACTAGGGAAAAAATCCATGTGGGTCAGCTTATTTGTGGCAATTGATATTTTTATTGGATCCCTCTCGTCGAGAGGTGTAGGATAGATCTAAAGATCATCTAATTCTGGTAAGTATTTATGGAGATATGAATTTATTTTGATTATGGAATTATTATCAAGCTAACCTGCTATTTGAGTAGGCTCAGAAGCCCAATAGACGTGTCTATTCATCATCTACATTTCAATATAAATAGAAGAGGATTTGAAGTCATTTGGAAAATCTCTTCAAGTGATCTCCTCTCCACCTCTTGGGTTTTTGGAGAAGGAGATACACTATGGATTACGCTGGCCTATTGTTTTATTCCCTAATGGAGAACGCAGTCATGAATCCACAGGCAATGGAGATGTATTCATCTACGAATTAAGGAGTAGGTATATGAAGCCGCAGGGATAAAAGTAGCTGCAATCAAAGTATATGGAACCACAGTCAATTAATACATTATTCATGAAGAAATATAATACATTTTTCATGGAGACCTAGCCACAGTTAAGTATGGAAGAATTCACAGTTATCTAAAGTCCTAGCTACGGTCTTAATGATACCCTAACACACAGTCAAATGGAACAACCATGAAAGCAGTCAAGGGAGGCACTCATACGCTATTCAAATAGCCCTAAGCACAATCATTAGTGAAGGCAATAATACACTGTCTAAGCAGCCCTAAACGTTGTCAATGGAGACACTTAATACGCAACCTTGATACATTATACAAGGTGATTGTTAACACAGCAAACCCTATACGCAACAAATAATGGGACAATGTGGAGGATTAAGGAATTATAGCCTAGTTGCTTTGCTAGGCTACAAGCCATAGCAAGAAGCTAAGGATGATATGCATATGGCTGTATAATGAAGTAACAAAAGGACAATGATGTAGCTGTTGATAAATGAGATCATGAGGAGCATAATGTAGCATGAAGCATAATGATCATGGGCAACATGATAGATGAGATCATGGGTAACATGATGCATGGGTAGCATGATATATGAGACCATGGCCAACATGATGCATGATGTATATGGGTAGCATGATATATGAGTAGCATGATGCATGATATATGTGCATCATGATGCATGATGTATGAGATCATGAGCATCATGATAAATGAGATCATGTGCATGGGTAGCACAATGATGCATGGAGCATAGACAACATCATTATGAATGTAATCATGAGCATTGGTAGCTTGATGATGGATGAGACCATGGAAGATGCAGCATGATGAGCAGCATGAAGATGAGAGTAGCCCAGTCATCTAGATCTAGCACTGTGATGGGGTAGTATGGTACTACACGGTAAGGTGCAGCAATTGGACGAGATGCAACACTATGATGGGTGAAGGAGTCACCTTAGAGAATCAGTTGAAGCAATATGTCTTCAAATAATCTCTGCCAATAACTAAAGTCAAAGTGTTGACTTCTATTGTAAATGTACTCTCTCTCTCTCTCTCTTTCTTTGCTGAACTTTGAAGAACATAAAAGAAGAATTGATCAAGGGTTTCCCCACATTGGAGTTTGTCCCTGGCTAGCGCCACATCTTGTGTCCTCTTGTCTTGGCTTGTTTTTTGCGATTTATGTTTATGTTCTATCTGCAATTTACTTTAATGCTGATGTGATTTCTAATCTGGCTAAATGTGAAAATTGAAATAAATTTCTCTAAGCATAGAACATACCTAAAATTAACAAATATATAGGAAATTTTTGAGGTCTCTCCTTGGTACTCACTACATACTTCATCAGAGTCTCTCTATACAGTTTTTTAGGATGTCCAAAGATTGATATGGTTGCATATGACATGTCAAGTTGCAGATCCCTGGAGTTTGGAACTCCATGATCTAGACAGTAGCATGCCATATTTAGGTGGTATATTAGCAACATTATGTCCATAAGAATGGTCTTAGCAGGGTACTGCACTAGGGAAACACACAGGTCTTTTATAAGTCCTAGACACTTGACTTCGCTGGAATCAAATGAAAACAGGTCCTTATAAGGTCTAGTGATATCCAAGTTTAGCTTCTCCGTAACAAATTTAGGCATAAGATTGTGTGAAGCCGCAGAGTCTAACATGGTATTATGTAGGATTTTATCGTGGATGTTAAGGCTAATGTAGAAGGATGGTATCCCTCCTTCCACTGGTTTTCCATTAACATCAGGACCGAAGATTAACTTAGGTTGATCATCAAATAAGTTAACGGAGTCTTTGTTCTCAACGAAGTTCAAAGATTTACTTATTTGAGATCTGTAAGTTTCATGTTTAACCAGTTCTGTTAAAGGAACAGAGATTTTTGAGTTTTTCCACCTCTGCTCCCAGATTGAATGGCAAAGAGGATTTGTCTGTTTGAACATTTGAAATCTTAGCAATAGGGTTTGGAGTAGTTTGTTCTTATTTTTTAGTGTTTGGAGTCTTTTTAATTGGATTTTCTAATATAATATATGGAGACCTTTCCATTGTTTACTTGAGGGGAACTGAAGTGGAAGGTTTCTCATTAGAAGGTTGGTCATTGGTTACATCTTCAGTGGTGGGACTAGGAGGGTTCTAATTTGATCTAGAAAGGATTTGTAGAGTTTTTGTAACTGAAGCAGCTTTCACTTTCTTAGGTTGATTAGCTACTGCTTTCTTGTTTTGGTCTGGAACATCAGTGTTCTTTTTGCTCCTCAAATTGTATTGTTTATGCACTTTGAAGATAGTAGAGTAATACCCTTGGTTGTAGTCGAAAGATTCTCTAGTTTGGGTCTCTAACTACTGAAACATGTATAATTCTTGGTCATCTTGAGTTAGAAAAACTGTTTCCTCATCTTCTAACCCCATTAAGTTAATCTGAGTGTCTAGCTCAGGGTCTTCTTGATGTGAAGTTTCAACATAGTTCTCTTGGAAAGGAGGTCTAATGTTCTGATCAGGCCCATTTTTACCAGTATTTTGGTTCTATATTTTCCCGAAGTTTGGATTCCTTACTGGAGGTGCTTGTTGGTTATCCCAGTGAGGTTTCCTTTCAATGACTTCTATGCTATCCATTAATCTTTCCATTCCTTTGGCTAAAGCATCCATTTTTTGATTAGAGGGTGAGGTTTCATCTTTCAAGGGTGCTCTTCTTTCATTTCTAACCCTGGCTCTTTTGGCTAGCAGATTAGCTTCTACACTAACTAATAC
This sequence comes from Pinus taeda, assembly GCA_000404065.3. Lineage (NCBI taxonomy): Eukaryota > Viridiplantae > Streptophyta > Pinopsida > Pinales > Pinaceae > Pinus > Pinus taeda. The sequence continues at coordinate 103,007 of APFE031748460.1, forward strand.
ATTTTGCATATCTTCTAGGGTTGGGGGATTCCTTTCTCTCAGTTGGAAGGCCATATCAGTGTCAAATCCGTCTGGAAATTTTATTAGGGCTAAGCCAGGTGGAGGTCTAAGGTCAAGTGGTATTGCATTATATACATTGTTAAACCTAGTACAATAGTCCTGAACAGTTTCGTTTGGTCCCCTCTTAAGGTTTTCATATTCAGAAAGAATTTGAAGAGGGTTCTTTTTCTTCTCCCACCTATGTAAAATTGCTGGTAAAAAACTTCTAAACTATCTATACTATTATCATGTAGAGATCTAAACCATGTTCTCACTTCTCCAACATGAATAATCTGTCATTTTTGTTGTGTGCCGCTGTGTTGTGTAAGATCCAGTGCCATCAAATAGAATAATTTTACTCTGATAGTCTGGTGGCAAGACACTTTGAGGAGTGGACATCAAAAGAGGGGCATGTTTGAGTGCCATAGCTCTAAGTTGAACATGATTGAGAACAAGAGTTGAGATAATAGGGGGATTTGGGGTAATAGGGGTAATGGGTGTTTGATGGGTAGTGATAGGCTGATATGGAAGCAAAGGTATGAACGGAGATGAGGGATGAGCTTTAGAAATGTGAGGAAATGAGGGTGAAATAAAAGAAGCTGAAGCTATTTCAGAAATTTCAGGGATCCTATCAGTAGTAAGGTATGACTGAGGAGAATTCAGAAGATATTGATCAATTGACAAGTTTTCCCTTGGGACTTCAAGTTCTGCTATAAATTTTGGATCTAGAACTGTATCCTCAAGTTCACTTTCAGACTTGGTTCTAAATAGGGAATGGTCAAAATACTCTTCAAAAGGGAGGTCCTCTATGAACAACCACTCACTAGGGCAGGAATTGAATCTAAATAAAGGTCTTGGGCTTACTAAACTTTCTTGTCTTTTGATTATTCTCGAAATAAGGTTGGGATTGTCAAATACAAGGGGGAGGATTTGGATCAGGGTTGGCCCTTGTATAGTGAGTTCTCCTTGAAGCCAGATTTCAAGCTTTTTTTAATTATTTTCTTTTTTATGAATTTTTGTGAAATAACTTCTAATAAACCATTTAAGAGGCTTAAAAATAAAAAAATGAATTTCTCAAAGGTTTATTAAGACTGGGGGTTTGATTCCCCAGTATGGTCGCCACTATGTTATCACTCAGATGTCTTCCTTAGAAGTTATTAAAGAAGGAATAGTCCGAGGTAACCACAAAACTAATCTTTTAGATTCAGGTTCTAGCCAAACTAAGTCCAGAGAGGGCTCTCTCTTTATAATTTAACTTTGTTTTGGGTGGGATTTCAGGCTAGTTCTTAGTGCTCATGATGTTTTGGTTTTGATTGGGTGGTGGAATTAGGAAAACATATGGGCATGACAAGTATTCAGGCCATTGGGCTATGGAGTCAATCAAAGAGTGGATTTAACTAGATCTGATCAATTACTAAAGGAGGAGTTCATAGGGCAGTCTAGCATAGAAAAAAACAAATCTGTAGGCTCAAATGGATGAGGTAGCCCTAACTAGGGTAAAAGGGCAATGAAGAATCCTTAAACCAGGATCAAGACGAAGAAAAGAAGGAGATTAGTAGCAAATGGAAACTAATAATCATTTACTATGGACCTAAGGGGGGAAATACAGAAGTAAGGAGCAATTAAGAATTCCCAGATCAAGATAGTTTAGTAGAAAACAATGAGAAAGTAAATAGTCAAAACAGAGAGCATTAAAGCTAATTTTGGGATATCATTCCTTGTTTACTATTCAAATTTCATAGAGAAAACATGTGAATATTTATAACATGATGAGAAAACAATAATTAAACATGAAGAGATAATACTTATTTGGTTCCAACTATGCACAAGAACCCAATGAAACGTCTTTAGCTTTATTTCATGACCCAAAAAAAACCAGTCTAGTCTTGAATACAATAGCTCCTTAGCTTGATATAAAATGTCTATAGAAATGTATTTTAATCCACCCTAATTACTTCAAAATATGAAGTATTTATAGAAAAAATGTTACAAAATATCTCATAACAATATGAGAATTATTCTAGGAAACCAAAAATATCTTTAGCTCGAAGATAGAGACAGATGGAGAACTACCTTCTTGCTGTCCCTTTTATTGTGAATGGGCTGGCTGTTGTAATTGTCTCTTTCAGTTGCTTTATAACTGTGTGCTGGAACCACTTTCTGTCTTCAATCTACTAATACTCTTTACCTGCTACACTTTGACTCTATTTCATCTGTTTTACCTGGTTGTCTTATAGATTTACTATAGTAGCCGTATAGTAAATCAGTTAATTTCATCCATCATTCACCTTTGGGTAATTTCATCCTCAACATTTTTCTATATATCTCATTAGCCTCGATGTACTTGGAAAAATTTGGCTTATTAACAAACAGGTGCTTTATCTCATGCTCTATAAAAAGCAAATTTTCCAAACTATCATATATTACCTGTCTAGTGGGCAAAGCTTTTACCCCTGAAGTACTAGCTTGGCTGTTGGCCAACTTGTTTAGTCTTTCAATATAATCCTCCAGATTCATTAGCTTGTCATGGATTACCATAGGACTGGGGAGTCCTTTTTCACTTAAAATACCATATTTTGTCATAAATCTATCAATATCAGCTTGGATGCTTTGGCATCTTTTCTCCAGATTGAGCATCAGGTTCCTTTTGGTGACAATTTTCTTAGTTTATATGATGGTCCATATTCTATCTTCTATGCCCAGTTCATATAGCTGATACCTGCTTTTATTGTTCAAAAGTTCTATCAATTGGTTGGTCTCTTCAGGTTCGTCTCCCAACTTTTCTCTTGTTTTATGAATTGCTTCGATAGCCACTTTCACCAATTTAGTTTACTCAAAAACTACTTGAATAGATGGAAAAACATCATTGACAGAGTCAATAATGTTGGCCTATAGCATTTTCTTCATATCTCCTAGTGGATTTTACAATGTCAAGTCCTTTTCAAGGACTTTTATCCTTTCTCCCATTCTTTTATTCTTCTGAACTTCTTCCTTCTATTGTATCTGTGCAAGTTTCCAATCAGTCTCCAAACTTGACACTTTTTCTCTAAGCTTCTTAAGCTTAGTAGCCTGGATGGTCATTTCCTCCATGGATTTTACCAATTCAACTATCTTTTCTATGGATGTCCCTGTGCTTGAAGATGTACTTGTGTCTAGCATAGCTATAGCTAGTGGAACTGTTGGTGCTAAGGAAGCAGCCAATGTGGAGGGTACTATTGTAGAGACCGTAGGAATAATTGTTTGAGGAGTAGTGTCCAACTCACTCTATTTAGATTGTATCAAGTTATCCAGCTCTTTCTCTATCTCTTTTAGTTGATCATTCATCTTAAGAACTAAGTCTACAAGCTCTTCCTCCTTTCGAGTTTCCAATACTTCAGCTGTTTGTGGATGGTGCAGAGGAGGAATTTTAAGTTGTTTTTTCAATGCAGCTATCTCATTATTTTTATTTTTAATTAGCTTTTTTGAAACCTTTACATCTTTGGGATCATGTCCTATCTCTATGATTAAGTCCTCTAAGGATTTTATCCTGGTATCCTTGGCTTGGGACAAGGCCTTCTCTAACTGGAATTGTGTTGATATATTATTCAGCGAATTTTGGAGTTGGTGTGCAGTAATGGCCTTGTTGGTCAATGTAGAATAGACCATTTCCCCGGTCTATTTGTGTAATTCTATTTGGTCAATAGGATGAATATCCTTCACCAACACCTCAAAATATATCTTCAAATAATATGATATAGACCTGGGATGCTGTGTTGTAGGCTTCATGAAAGTCATTTGCATTTTACCTTCTTTTACATGAAAGGCTGATATTAGCCTTGTTTGATTAGTAGGAGCTAGTTTAAGGTATTGTGAATAACTTTGGGCCTTCAAACTTTCATTTCTAGCCTCTATTTCTTTATATTTCTCTCTAATGTCCTGGTTTTGACCTGTTGGAGCCCTAAAGGAGGATACTTCCATGCTCTGTTATCTCTCTAGCATTTGAGCCTATGAAGTGGAAGGTTCTTGTGTACCTCCAGAGGGAGTGGTCTATCTTCTTTCTACTCTTTCTATACCTGTAGTTCCAGCTATTTCCTCTATGAACTCCTGTTCTAAAAATGGATTCAACCTTTGTCTTTAAACATAAGTCTGTGCAATAGGTCTACTAGAAGGAGTGGCCTCATCTCTATTTCTTTTTGGATTCTTATCCTCATTTAGAGGAGTTTGCACAATAGGATAATTACTCATGATGCGTTCTGGATGAGCCATCTCTTTTGATATGTCTTCTTGTTTTGATTCCTCTTGCTCTGGAAGTTCTTCTTTTGGTAGTTGCTCACTATGTTCATGTGTCTCCCTTTGGAATTGGGATTCTTCTGGCACCTATACAAAGGAATATTCATCAAGTCTTCTTTCTAAATCAATCAACACATTATTGGCAGTAGTTTCTGTGCTATCCCTTTCTACTAGAGTGTTCTCCATCCATTCTAGTTGATTTGCATATTGTTCTATTTGAGGAATTCGGTGGTGGATGTAGGGAGACAATTTGTTTTTCTGTCTTCTTTTACAAATGACATCAAAGGGATCATATCTCCAGATGAAACTTTGTTTGAGTTTAAGCCCTTGAAGAATTTCCTCTGCAACTCTACCAACTTCTCTATTGTTACACACAAAGGGGCCTAGCTAGTGTTTTATTTGGAGTTGTGCCTTTTTCTTGGCCTTCACAAAATGTACCTCATTAGAGTTGATTATTTTCCTGTAGTACTCTAGAGAAAATAATCTCATTGGTAGGTATCTTGGAAATCTGTAAGGTGCCAATTCATAGCCATAGATTCTGATTATAGTGTGATTTTGGTACAATTACCAATCTCCCACTTTGTACTATTTGGACAGCAGTAGAACCCTCTTGATATTTGCATTGATTCTTGGAGGAGGGCTTCCTATTAGCATGGTTGCTACTAGATGCATAAATATATCTATAAATCTGTGTAGGAGTATGGAGATTCATATTTGTGGATTAAAGGTGTCCAAAATACTACTGACCTAGGATTGCCTCTAGTGTCAAGCTTCTGAACAGTGAAGGGAAATTTGTCAGATTGATAATAAAGAAAGAGATGATACAACATTGATGAGTATTTGAATACTCTCTCATTTTCCAATCTCATGAATTGATCATGCATTTTGTTTGAGATGAATTTTGCATAGTCAAACATGATGGGAGGGGGCATCCGAGGAGTGAAAATGGTCATATAGGCAAGAGTAATCTCATCTACATATTCACTGGTAGTATAGCCTATAATACTAGATATCATTGATATGATGTCTTTGCCAAGCTGAGAAAAAAAGGATGACATGTAAGGAGGGGGATCCTTTGGTATGTGTTTTTCTTCTACAATGAAAGTTTTGAGTATTTGAGCAATCTTGGAAAGGGGGAATTTAGGGAATCTGTCAAGCAAGTCTCCAATAGCAAGGGGAGTAAGATTTTGACCAAGTTGCAACTGCAACATTTCATTTATGGACTCAACGGTGATGGTGAAAAGTACTATCTGGTCGGGGGACATCACCGCTCTTAAGGTGGGATTGTAGCTCTCATGATAATAGTGAACAACTTTGGGGAAGATATGGATGCTAGGGAACTGGTACTTAGGCAGGTTTGATTTCCAAAGACCTATTCTGTCTGCATGGTTGAAGTACTTCTCTATGTACCTGCAACATAATTTCAATGGGGATTCTTCAACGGAGATGTCTTTAATTTGAAATTCTTTGTCTACTAATGGAAGATGGTCTAAATCCCTATGGGGAGTAGAAATGGGTAGGACATTCAATGCAACTGCGCAACCATTCTTGGTTCTTATGGATTCAAGGATGGTGGCAAAGGGTTTTATGTAAAATTGGGGGAAAAGTGGTTTTATTCAGAATGATTTGGAGTTGCAAGGCACTAGTTTTTCTGAATTACTTAACAATTAAAGAAATTGAGTAAAGGTTTTGGAATGAAATAGGGTTTCTCAGTGAATTTGGGAAAATACCTACTTTTGGCTCTGAATGGGTTGAAGGGTGACTATGCATGGTTTGTAGGAAGCACTCGCGATTGAAGGATGGTTTGGAAGTTCAGTAACTTTAGTAGGTTGGTAGTTGGAGGTGGGTTGATAGTCGCATGTACTCTCGTGCTTGCATGGAGGTATGAGTGGTCATTTTCATGATAAGACCAAAAACAATGAGTTTTTTAGTTTTATTCACAAATTCAATTGTTTTGGCGGGTACACGGGGACAGGTATGTTCATATTTAAGTGGGGGATGAGACGTTTTGTCATCTAGCGGAAGGTGGTAAGTAGTTTTATTTCACATAGCTTTTGGGCTGGAGCGGTTTCAGGGGAAGGCCGCCCAATGCCATTCATCGAGTGCCACGTAGTGGTGGGGGAAACAGTGAAACCACCCATATCGGGTAGCTAAAGGTTGGCCTTTGGAGGTAGACCGATATGAGCGTCAACTGGTAGATCAAATGGGACTTGATCACACGGTGATCACGGCGGTGATTTGATATGAGGTTTAATGGTTGGGACCGACGGGGATTTAAGCATGGCGGGGTTTAATTAATCACAAATTATGGCGGATTAAGGGAATCAGGGGCGATTTCATTGGCATGGTCGATTATTAATTAATTGTTGATAGTTTAATTAATCTATTTTATTTTGCATAGGGTTTTTGGTTCTTAATTAGTTGATGATCGACTAATTTTAACCTATTAATGATATTAATAGAGTTTATATTTCAAACTTCAGGGACAGGGTATTTAATATTATAGGGATTTAAATACATAGGGAAAAGGGTTATTTTTTGAGAGTTAATATATAATTAAAATCAAAGTTAATATGACTAAAGGTGGAAAATGGATTTAGCGCTAAGTACAAGAATGAGTTCTTTGCAATTTTTTTTCTTTTCACATAGAAAACATAAAGAATTAGGCTAAGTATTATTTTGTGGGTTTCCTGTGAAAAGGGGTTTTTATGGGGGTAATGGCTTTTCCTTGGGAAAAATAGTGTTTAAACATTAGGAAAAGGGGTTTTGTCATGTAAAATGATTTTTCCTTAGGAAAAGGGATTTGTTGGGGAATATGAGTGAATTTGAAGGGGTGAATGCATATGAGAGGACTTTTAGTACTTAAGACCTATAAGTCATTGGGCCGAGGCTCTGGTCCCTCTAGAAGTTAGAGAAATTCTCTGATCCCCTTTAACTTAAGATTTTAGGTACTTTAAGACTTTCTTTGGAAATTAGTTAAGTTAAAAATGTAATAAATGAGGGAGGTTAATCAATTGACTTTGTCTACTTTGGAAAATGCTCAACATACTTAGAAATTTGATGATGAAGATGAATAATATGATATTTATCTAATCAATCATCACAATTCTGCAACCATTCAACTACTTACCCATCTACTCATCCTACCATTTTTTCTTCTCTTTATTAGGGTGCACTTAAGTTGGCAAACCCTTTATCAAAACTTTTTATTTTCTTTTACAAAAGTAATCTATCTAAAACTAACCTTATTACATCCAAGGGCTCAGATTAAATAATTGAGCTCCTTTTATTTACTCTACCTATCTACTTATCTGCCAAGATTAAATAGTTTGGTCAAATTTTATTCTCTATCTCTAAGCATAAAATTGAAAACATGAAATAGCCAAGTTTAAACATTTTGACCATCCATGGATTGTGGCAAAGGTAACAAGCTGCACACAATCTTTTATTCTGCATCAAAAGTAAATAGTAGTGGCATTTTGACTTGCACACTTTCATGGTATTTTTTTCTTGGGGTTCATTTTATTTCATTTTTTTGACCTTTTTTAAATTCTTTTTGTCCTTTGATTTTTCTTTTAGGACATACCCTCTTTACATTTTTTAATTTTTTTTGAGTTTTGAATATGGAAAACATTTGCAGAAAGCAAAGGTATGTACATATTACAGCTTTGACCTTAGCTATTAAAAAATTATGACTCTTATTGGTATAGGAACCTAACACGATTAATCACAAATTAGAAAAAGGAAGGCTGCTCTCTTCACTTCCGATCTTCTGATTGTGATAAAGCTCTTTGTTAAAAGGCATAACTTTAATAAAATCAGAAGAATGAATAACTCAAAGGAAAATCATGCTTATTAAAACATCGGTCGGGCCCGCTCTAATTCCACATCATTCCCCACAATTTTGAAATCGCAAAAGGTCTTTGGTTATATCCATTCCCCTTTGCTCCAAAACCTCCGTTTGCAATATTGTGATCATCACATCGTGAACTTACCATACCCAAATAACCGATATAATGATATCACTATCGCATATTGGGAAAACACATGGAAACCAATTTTAAATTACCATCTGAAATGTTTTTGCGATGCGATCAATTAATGAGATAATAAATTATCAAACAAAGCTATTATTTTAGTTATTAAAGACTTCTAACGATATTTATTATTTAAAGGCCCATGGTGATTTTATGGCTTGTGTATAGATATTTCAGACTTGTTTGCATTTAAACTATGTTTTCCATCATTTCAAGAATTGTATGTTCAAACGCTCCTGCATTTCAACCTATTACTCTTCATTGCTCTGTCTTTCCAATTTCAGGTTAAACCCAAGAAGAAGCAATGTAACAAGATGACCAAAGAAAAGAAAGGAAAGAAAGCCATAGAAACTTCATCATGGAACATCCTCGTGGGAATCCATGTACCAATTTCTTTAAAGTGAAGGACCTAAGGTAATTCAAAGAGTGGCAACAATAGATGTTGCTTCATCTTCTGAAGCGTCCAACTATGAAGCTGCTAGCTCTTTTCTTCACAGGATCGCTACTTGACCCAAGATCCTTCTTTATGCCGATATGGTAAAATGGATAATTGAGAACTTCAACATCGCTAATAGGAAATTATTGACTTAAAAAAAACAGTCATCGAGTCCTTTACAATGGAATATTTGAAGAAAATGTACCATATACCCGACCCACAGAAGGTGTATGAAAAATATTTCCTCGAACATTTTGCAAGTGAGAATGAGGTAGAATCAGATCCAATTAAACAATGGAGATCCTACCCAAACAAACACAATCTTGAAAAATCAGGTATGTACTCTATATCTTCTCTCATCGCTCCCTATTCTTATATCACAGCTATGATGTGTAGGATATTCGGGCACCCTAATAGAACTAAATTTTCAGCTGAATAGTTTCCTCTTATTGAGGCAACAATCGATTCTTATATAATGGATTGGGGCACTCTCCTTTCAAATAACATTGCCTCTCATATCTGAGAATTTAGGCAACATCAGTATGTTACTACTAGAGTAGTTCAACCATTCTTTATGAGCGCACATATCATGGATGCGACTTGTTTCACTTCACATTTCCCCAACCATGGGATGGAAATGGACCATTCAAGATCCCACTCCCATCCATATATATCATAAAATCTTGTGGGAATCTAATTTCCACGCCCATTCCTATAAATTTTTTCAAGGAGTCATGCTGCCAATTCACTAAGTCATTTTTGAAAAAAGAGCCCCAAGATTGTCCAAAGAGGCCAAAATTGATTCCATATCAATAAGCAGGTGGTTTGGTGAAGATTTATTTACCTATGTTAGGGTCTATGGAATTCTGTCACCTCCTCATGTTATCCCATTATATGTCCCTAACAAACTACTGGCTAGGGAGATTACTTATCAAACTATAGGGGATGGATTGACAAAGACCCTAAAGGAAGCTAAGAAATCTCTTTAGCCTTCATTCCCTATCTAATGTGGTGTATATTCTCTACATTATTTCAAGCATGCTTCACTTGAAATTGATAATATTACATGTTTATTAAATCTTGTTACTATTCCTAGCCGATTGTTTGATCCTAACAAAGTTGCACATAATTTTACTGCCCAAGTAAAAATTAGGCAATTCAGTTATGAGGATGATGACTATGATGACCTATTTGAATCTGCCAAGGTATTTTCATAAGTACAACATCTGGCTACGTTGAAACTGAATCCAGAAAGGGTAGCACAATTCCAAGAATATAGAGAAAGAAGACTACAAAACGTCCCTTTGGATCTATTGAGGATTCCTCAACCAATTGTCCAAGAAGAGTAGGAGTCAGAACAAGGTTTAGAGCAAGATTTAGAAAAAGGTTCAGAGAAGAGTTCAGAATAGAATTTGAAATAGGACTTAGAACAAGTTTCTAAGGATATTGAAGTGGAAGATAAATCCATAGAAATGCATACTGATAAAACACCCTTCAATAATCAATTGGATAAAGCATGGAAATACTTTGATAAAAAACTTAAAGGACATCAAGGGGAAAAAATATTGAGGTGGAGAAAACATTTAGCATACCCCAGAACATTGGACAAAGCTCATTTACTGATAGGGATTTTGATAAATCTGTCACTATAGAGGAAACTGAAATCATACTGACATTCCCTTCATCTGAAATTGTCCTTAAAGTGGAAGAAATCCATCCCCTTGACGTCTTTTACAATCCCAAACATTGGGTTGTAGTGAAAAGAAAAATAAAAAGGAGAAGAACAGAGCCATCATCAGTAGTCATTCCTGTTGATATAACAAGGGACATAGTATGGAAGGATACACAAACCGATCCTTCAAAGAATTTGATAAAGTTGTCACAGTTCATAGGTGCCTATGCATCTGCTATGATTGATAAAGAAATAGAGGTTTGATAACTAGTCAGGGAAAAAGAAGAGAGAATACAACAGTTGGAGCAATAGTTGGAAAAAGAAAGGCAAAGTATTGACCATCAAGTAAAGACACAATTGTCTCAACTCCAGCAGAGCTTTGATCAATTAAAGCTCCAATACCAGGCAGAGACCAATACTAAGGATTCCCAAATCTGACAGCTCCAGTTTTCACTTGATCAGTTGAAGGATAATCATAAAGTGGAGGACTTTATAAAGGAAGCATTGGAGCTAAACACTTTGTTATCAAAGAAACATGCAATGTTCTGTCAAAAGTTATCTATCATCAATCCACTGTGTTAAAAGTGATTCACTGATGAATCAATCATCCAATATGAGCGTGAATTTCAATGACATTGATGATAAAATCTCAGGATTTATAACATGGTAGGATAAAACAGAAGGCAGAGGAGCAAACCTTCATAGAATAGAGGAACCTCACAAGGAACTCCTCTTTACTGATTGGAACATTCAGTTGAAACACGAAGAAAGAGCAGTCTCGAGGGAAACCAATGTTTCCAATAACATCATTGAAACTATGAATGATAACCTACATAATGCCAAACTGATTCAAGAATGGCCACCTGGTAATCTTCCTGATATCAAATTCCTAGAAAGGCAATGGCATGAAACTTCAAAAGCAAAGGAAGAAGCAATTAAAAAGTTGACCAAACTCGATTTGGAGATGTAGTGGAAATATCTTGTGAAGCCACATAGTCAGTGGCTAATGCTCTGTTGCCTTGTTCACTCATTCACCCATATGATTCATGGACTTTCAGATGCAGTGTACATAGGAAATATACACATAAGGACAGGTCAGCCTCCTGAAGTTAATCCAATGATGGATATCTACGAGCTCAAGCAACGAATGAAAGAATATACACAATTGCATTCATGAGATCGTCATTTCAAAAACTTCTATTTCTGTATTATTGTAACTTATTTTAAGCAGAGTTGTTTCAACCTCCTCAACACTTTTATGTATTGTCTACTTTTATACTTTATTTTTGTTATATAAAACCTTTCATGTCTACAAAGAAATGGTCCACAAATTTTATAAAGAAAAACTTTGGAATCTTTCACTTCTATACTTTTGAAGTTTATCTTAGTAGAATGACTAGATCAGGGTCTTGAAGTTTGTAGAGAAGGCTTTTGAAGCTTGCACTTTTGTACTTTTGAAACCATATTAAAGAGAAATATAGGACCATAACTATTTCTTTCATGAGCATATTTATATACATCAAGTAATTTTATCATTGTATTTCTGTTTTGTTTATGAATTGATAGTGATTCCTCTTTATATTGTTTATTATATGTATATTTTCTAATGCAGTTCTGTATTAATTCACTTCTGAACATGATAGAATTGTCATCCTTAATACATATATAAGATATTTTTGAGCATTATTTGATTGTGATAGGTGTTTCATCAATTATTTTGATTAAATATTAAATCAAAATAATTATCTTAAAACATTTTCATTTTTGTAAGTGTTTGATTAATCTTTATTATCATGCACTAAGGACAATTATTCTAGATCACCTAAATATAAGTAACCCCAGGTAATAGATAGATTAATATACATGTATTCCAGTTTATAAACCACCCCATATATCTCTTAGTTTTTGGTTATAAACACTCTATCCATTATATCACATTTATATTGGGAAACTGGTCCCATTATATCCAGTGGGAGGCACTATTCCTAATAAAGAGATGGTATTCAAGTCCCTAATCGGGTGGTTTTCCCCCATGTTGTTGCAATGATTTTTGAGGCATCAATAGAACACCCAGGTGGGGTATGTGCATTGTGAGATAATGATTATGGTGTGTGTCATTCATTGGTCTTGCCAACATTGTGCTCTAATCTTGTGGAGAGATACAACTGTTAGTCAACGTCTTGGTATGTGACCATGTTGGTTGGTATGATGAGATGCTTAGGCATAAGCTAATGAAGTAGCTTATGATATGGCTTATCAATCCAACTCTTCTTATGAGAATTCTTTATTTTGAGAATGTCCAAGTACCTTGTATGGCTTATGAATACCTACCTAGTTAAGACGGAGTGTTGAAATATGTAACTAGGTTCGGGCTTCATAATGACATATGTAATCATGATTTTATGTATTTGATGTAAAGATAAAAATAAAATTATTATTTTTATTCTTGAGGCATGGGTTTCATGCTCAAGGTTATTTGTTTTATAGGTCAAGCACCCATTGAGTGCTTCTAGGGCTTGTCATTGAGTCTACAAGTCAATTGAGTCATTGTCATGTATGGAAGACCCTTTTGGGCATGCTACATATTGTAAGGAAAATTTATTTGAGTCAAAAGATTGTCCAAGACCTTGTCGTAGTGACAAGAACAAGTTGACCTTCAAAGGAGAAATTCAACCTATCTATAAGTACAAGTCGACCTATTAGGGCACTCAAGGAAGCATATATATAGGAGCATTTAGCATAATTTGAAAGTGCATTGATCAAGCATCCAAGAGCAAGAAAGAAGTGTGAAAAAGAAAGGATAAGAATCCTCTTGGATAACGAAGAAAAGAAGAAGGAATATTGAAATTTTGGGACTATTTTTGGGCCTCCTACACCTCACACGTGCAAAGAGATCATGGCTTCTATCTATTGCAGAGAATTCGAGTTGTTGTACAATCTTTAAGTCATTCATTAGTACCAATAAGAATTGTTTAGAGGACTGAGTTCATAAGGAAAAAGGAGGAGGCCAAGCAAAGAGAAAATAAAACATATTTCTCCATTTCTTCTCACACATGCTATCCTAGGGTTTCTATAGAAGAGACCAAAAGTTACATGTCAAAAGAGGCCAAGATATTACAGTCAAGGTTTAGGTCTGAGCTTATGAAGTGAAGGCAGAATAGAAGAAAAGAGACTTTGGTTGAATTTGTAACGAGTTATGTCTTCAAGAAGAATTGTGACTTGGTCTTGGAGGGGTAATTTGCAAGGTTTATAGGTATTGAGCTTCATAAATTGAAGTTATGTAAGAAGAGAATATTTCTTGTGGGTTTTCCTCTTAAGTGGAGAGGTTTTGGCCCTAGTTGATCACATATATCTTATGTCCTCTTGTCTCATTGTTCCTTATTGTTTTGGTAGCAGTTTGATGATAAGAACACTAATTATAATTAAAGAAGAAGATATTCAAGTCATATACATCACAAGTAGTTATAAAAAAAGAGAAATCACCTAATCTAAGTTGCCCTAGATTTCTCAACAATTTGAGGGATGTAGAATGAATCCACCCCCACAATTACCACCTAAATCAATTGATGCATTGTGAAAATATTCCCATGGTTTAGATTTGTCATATTATTTAACCATAATTTTGTGAATCCTGCAAGTGTCTCTTTCTTGAGGGAAGTGATGAAGAATTTCCATTACTTCAACAACAATGATTCTTGGAGAAGATATAGAGTCCTAGACGATATCTCTATTACAAGTGGTCCGGATTCCTTAGTAAATGATTAATGAAAGAGATTTGAAGGTGCGGGAGGCCAAGAGAGAGAGACAAAAAATTTAAGTAGATTCAACAGATGGATCATGTTAGGGCCCAATTTTTTCTTCAACAGATCTATAATGGTCCCAAATTTGTAGACCAAAGAGGAAAGTAAGGAAAAGGTGTGTTATAGTTTCGTCTTCAACTTGACAAAGTGCACACCAACCAGGACCAACAGAGAAACTCCTTTGAAGAATATCGCAAGTAGGGACTTTTTTTTAAGATGCACCACATGAGAATCTTTTCCTTCAGTGGGAATTTACATTTCCAAATGATCTTCCACCACCATTGACATGCAATCAGAAGGCACTCATAAAAAATAAAGTTGTGTCCATATTTTGGGGTGCAGAATCCACACTTAGCTCTAGTCGAAATGAGTTCATTATCCCTGTTAGATATATGAACATGACTAGACTACAAAGCACTAATATAATTTTTCTAGTGTTTTCTGACGAGTTCTAGGATCTCCATCTCAACTGTAGATTTCTAGCCTTGATGCAAAATAGAAGTGGAAGTTAGATTAATGATTTGCACCAACTTTGAAAATCCATTATCCCAAAGAAAATCAATTAATGGGGAAGGGAGAAGATGATCATGGAGACAATGAAGCCAATAGTCTTGTCCAAGATGAGCCAACTTTCTAGGCATGACCATAAAGGATGGCTTCAAAAATATTTAAGGTAGCTCTCCATATAACTGAGATGTTATGTTGAGGTTTATCTAACCTGTGCACCCAATTCTCTACAGAAAGAAGTGAAATTTATTTATCAATTACATTCAATGTCCATAGGCTCTATGTGGTAAGAACACACCATCCAAATTTTACAACTAGAGCATGAGAAAATAGGAAGGTATTCTTGAGGCACCAACCACCCATGGCCTTTGTTGTAGAAATTTTATCCCACCCCATTGAAGGGAAAGTCACCACTTAATTTGATCCAAAGCATAAAAACTTGTAACATAAATTCCTAATGCAATCCAAAACACTTTTTGGAATCCATGCAAGAGGGATCAATACACAAGAATTGCTTCAAGAACAAAATTTGATTAATACTAGTCAATATGCTAGAGAAATCCATCCATGATACCAAATTTTGTAATTTTCTAAACCTTAGAGATTATCTAGTACCAATACATTAATATATA
This sequence comes from Pinus taeda, assembly GCA_000404065.3. Lineage (NCBI taxonomy): Eukaryota > Viridiplantae > Streptophyta > Pinopsida > Pinales > Pinaceae > Pinus > Pinus taeda. Next base: position 118,399 of record APFE031748460.1, read on the forward strand.
TGTATTAGGCTTCAAATGAAAGCCTAGATATTTGAGGCCATTGTCAAGGTGATAGATCTCCATCAGAAGCAATACATTGATTTCTTGAATCTCATCATCCTCCAAATTTGAGATAAGAAGGGAGGATTTACGAAAGTTTATAGACATACTAGTGGCATTCCCAAAAAATGAAATAATTTTATTTAATACCATTAACTCACGAGGATCTCCAATAAAAAACATGAGAAATTCATCTATTAATAATAAGTGGGATATACCCAGAGCTCGAGTTACCAAGCACCCATCGAAGTCCCCATTTTGTCTAGCTTCCTCCAAGAGCCTGCTGAGGCCCTCAACAACCAACAATAACAATAAAGGAGATAAAGGGAACCCCTGACCTCTAATCATGAAATAAAGGAGAAGCTGCACCATTGATTAATACAAGGAAAAGAACAAATTGAATACAACTCATAACCCAATTAGATAAAATAGAGACTAAAACCCACATGTGTTAAAAGTAATTGGAGATAGATCCAACTAACTCGATTTTTATGCCTTTGATAAATTGAGTTTCAAGATAGCCCCTTTAAGATTCATCATCTTAAGGTTGTGTAAACCATCTTGCACCACCCCAATTGCTTCATGAATCTTCCTACCTTCAAAGATACCTAATTTTTCTTTATAAATAGAGCCATAGCATATTGATTTAAGAAGAAGATAAATCACCTTCGTGATAACGTTTTATGTGGAATTACATAAAGAGATGGTCCTGATTTCATCAAAAGAAACAAGGGATTCCACTTGAGGAATCAAATGTATAAATTTAGAATTTAATGTAGGAAGCATATAACAATTCCTAGTGGACTCCTCGACCACAACTAATAAATTATTCCATAGAATATTATGTAGACCCAGGAAAAATTCAATACCCCATCCATAAGGGCTACGGCTCATGTATTTTTGGAGAATAGTTTTTAATTCATCCTCAGAAACTTTGGCTATAATATCACAATTATCCCCCTCATTGAGAAAATGAGGGAAAGGATAGCCATACAAATGATTTTAGCAATTATGACATCATCTTGAGCTTTAAAGAGATATTCAAAGTGACAAACACCTAATAGGGCCAGTCCTGAGAATGAAGAAACATTCCTACTAGATTGATGTTTTAATAAGCAAATCATATTTCCCATCTTACACCCTTTGGCCATTTCTTGGAAGAATTTTGTGTTGCTATCCCCATATTCCAACCAGATTTCTCTGCTCTTCAAGTGCCATTCAACCTCACAATTTTCTAGAATAATTTTCTTTCTTATTTCCAACTAAAAGAGTAGATCTCTAGATTTATCATTTTCATAGCCTTTCACCTCTTTAGATGCAATTTCCTGAAGTTTATCAACAATCTCCCTATGTTCCATAGTATTAACCTATTTCTTTACCATAGCTCACTCTTTTATTTTCTATATTATATTCTCTAGTATTTTCAAAAACTATTTTACAATTGAAATCACAGAAAATGGCATGTATGAAGACCACTGCTCTTTAACCATATCCACAAAGGAGGCATCGTTTAACTAGGTGGAATTCATATTGAAAGGGAATGTTGGATTATGAGTGGCTCCTTTAATTTCAAGGAATATAGGGGAATGGTTAGGTGCCCCACCAGTTTTGACCCATTGTTTAATGGAAAAAAATTGGTCCGTGATAACTTCTGAAACAAGGAACTAATCCAACCTCTTGGCTATACAATCCAGACCCGACTCCTTATTCATCCGATTGGGATGGAGTTTTAGAGGCTCCACATCAATACGAGACCAATTGATTAAGAATTCATGAAAAAATAAGCAAAATGATTAATATTTTCTACGTCACCCCAGGACTTAGAAGCGCCCATGGAGACATTTAGACTACCACCAATAATGAGAGAAGTCTGATTTAAGATTGTCTTACTAAATAAAGACTCCCAAAAATGTTTTCTATTTGGTGTATGATTGTATACATTCAGCAAGGATAATGTACAAGACAATTCCTCTGAAAAAATTTCTATACACAACCCCACAATAGTGCTCCATGCATTAAGGAATTTAAAGATTTAATGAAGCCATCCCATCGTGAAATCCCCCAAGTGACCAGCATCATCTATGCTCTGAAGAATCCAACCACACACTTTTTTTTCAATACTCTGAATAATCGAAGTACTGGGACGCAAGTTCCCTAGGAGGAAAAGGACCCCTAGGGATTTAGATTCGATAAGGTGCTTTAGAGAGAGTTATTTGGGGAGACTCGCCACACCCCAAAAATTGAATGAAAGAATTTTCCTAAGGTCACATTCAAGGGGGATGTAATTGCTATAAGGGCCACTTTTATTGAAGATTGTCTATCCACAACCATATCTACCTTGGCACGCTCTTTGGCCTTGGTGATATTGGATTTCCTTCCATGACCCCTTTAGAATATAGGCAAGAGATATCAATTTGTCCTAACCCTAAATCATGTGGTTTTACAAAATGACCATTTGTGTGGGGTCAAAGAATATATGAAGAATATTCATCACTTGAAAAATAAGAGAGAGGATTTTTGGGGGTGGTAATAGGGGAAGATAAATCACAATGAGTCAAAGAAAAAGAACATAGGGCATGGGAGGGGCAAAGAGAGGAAATGGGTAGAGATAGAGGAGAGGATGATAAATATGGGGGGAAGGAATCCATGATTAATATTAGAAGACACATTCATACTACTATCTTAAGAAAAAAAAGGGTGGAGACAATAATAATACTTGGAGCGGGATGCTCCAGGGGGTCCAAAGAACTGCCATCCACATGCATAGGATCCAATTGAGGAGCACTAGCCATGGAAACCAACTCCTTCGAACACCTTGGAGGTGCACCTATCTCCCCACTACAAGATGACATCTTGTTTGGTAGATTTGTGTCTTCCCAAAATAAATTCTCCTCACCTGTTGATGCTAAATGAACCTTTGGAAATGATTTACAAGGCGTCCATACTAATGACATCCGTGACAGTGAAAAGGTGTAGAAAATCATGTAGATTCACAATATCATGCAATTTACTAAATCATAGGATAAGAATCTACTTCTACCTTCAACCAATGGAAGCCAATAGATCGATGAAAATAATATGAACAAGAAGAAGATAAATCAATGGCACATAACACAATAAGTATCTAGGGAAAGCCTCAACTGAAAACCCCGACTATCTGTATTGCATTAAATCAGAAATCCAAGATGATAATACAATGCTTGTTCTCATAAGAACAATCCCAACACTCAGTATGATCAATCTCCCTTCTCACAAGAAAGCTCAAGCCAATCTCTAGCCTCTTTTGCTGCTCTCCAAGCCCCTGATTCCTTGCCCTGTTCCTTTGAGAATCAATCCATATTTAATGTGGGAAATACTTCCTCAAAACTGCGAGATCTATTATAGGTTGACTTCTTGATTGCATGCATGATCTATACAACTTAGTAAATCATACAACTGATAGTTCATTGTCCCTGCACTCTAGTCTCAACTAGGTCTTTCTCAGAATCGACATGCATGAGTTTCTGATGAGGGAATCTTTAGTTAACTAGAGTGGCACTTGTGGATGCACTAGTGCACCAACTGACTGTTAACTCTCTATTAGTTCCACAAACAATTTGGAACTAATTTAACTAAAATAACTTAGTAAACTGAGTTATCTAATTACTACAACTCACAATTAAACTCATCCTAGACCCCTAAAACATAGGGAGAACATATACATGACTTCATAAAGACTTCCAACTTGAAATTACTAAGTTAACTAAGTCAACTTAACTTAGTTAACTATTACAAGTTTCTATGAGAAAAAAATTACAAATTAATTCACAATAAATTCAAGGGCAAATAAAATTTGAATTTATGGATTCTATTTTTAACATTTCTTGTTGTTATTTTTAGCACTGCCTATCAACAAGAGAGGTATTCAATTTGATCCTGATTTTGAACCTTTGGAATGTTCTGTATGCAACACTTATCTCTAGTGTTGTTGCTACAACAACTCTAGAAAAAGAAACATCCAACGTGAATAAGTGTGATGCATATTTCATCAAAGTCTCTGACCGATATTTCCTTTGTTGACTAAAAACTCTGCTCTTCTGCTGACTATGCCTTTCTGAATTCTTGTCAACCATTCTTTGCACTCTTCAGTCTCTGAATTCTCTAGCCTCTATCACTCTAATCTTTGACTACATCAATTGCCACTGATTCCTCCCACTATTATGTACTTTGGGCTCTCATAGCAACGTATGATCCATGAGATAAAACCTCTCAATGGACCCTGCCCAATTTCAGCCCTCTTGGGTCTAACACTTCACATTGCCCCACTTCAAACCTGTAGGTATGGCTGCATGTGATCCCTCTACCCATCTGGATCAAAATTTCCTCCTGTTGGAGGTCTCTACATGAGTGGATGCATCCACTCGATCTCCTCTCAACTTCTCTAGTTGTGACTACTCGACAACTCCTGAAGCTACTTTTGAGACTACTTCTGGGATTGCATGTTGAGAGGTAATTTAATATCCCTCTCAACCACTAAGTCCCTAACCTTTTCCTTGCTCCTCAAGCCTTTGAATGCATCTTGAACATCAAGAGCAAACAATTTCTTGACACATGCATCGATTTGTTTCACTTGTCTGGTGGTGATGTGTCTAAGGAAAAACTTTCCCTTACTAAAAATCACATCATAGCCACAATCTCCCAATACGCGACTGAAACAAGATTCCTTTTTAGTCCTGGAACATACATCACATTTGTGATCTTGAGAGGGGAGCCAGACTCCCTCTAAAAAGTAATCATGCCCAATCTAGTAGAACTATACCTCTCGTCATTTTCAAACTCTATGCTCAGCTTGAGGTCTTTCTCCTCAAAATCACTAAAGAGATCTCTGTTCCCTGTCATATGGAATGAGGCACCACTGTTAAGATACCACACACCTCCCATGATAGTGCTAGCCATGCATGCAATGAGAGTGAAATCAAGTTTGAGTTGTGAAGCTATAGCTTCACTTGCTACAGCTACTGCAGGCTCCTTCTTGCTTTCTTTCTTATGTAGGAAAGTCGTGGCATAATGCCCATGCTCGTGATAATGAAAACAATTGATTTTCGAAAAATACATATTATTGCCACTCACCTCGCCTTGGGACTTCTTTACCTTGGCTTTATTTTCCATACTCAAGGAAAAATCCTCTTCCACTTCCTTGGAAGAGGTCCCATCTCTGGTGTTCTGTTGAAACTCCTCTTGTACAAAATCCAACCATAGTCATTCCCAATCTGGAAAATTTTCCCTCCCATTGACAGAGTTTTGATAACTATGCCAACTCTTGGGAAGTCCTAGAAGAGCTAGGCTCACCATATCATCCTTAGTAACAATGATTCCAACACTTCCAAGTTCATCCCAGCAATGAGTGAACTTGGTCAAGTAATTTGGAATTGATTCGCTTGCCTCCATCTTGATTTTTCGAAGTTTATCTTTCAATGCCAAATTTTTGCTATTCTGAAATAGTTTCATCAATGATTTCCACATAGCATGCAGAGTTTCCTTGCCATGGAGACTTGAGACAATATGGTCCCGAACTCCCTCAAGGATTATTTGCCTCACCCTTGCCACACTCTTTTTCCATTCGACAAGGTCTTTAGCATCCGATGTTAGTGGCTTAGGGATATCTTGAAAAATGAATTCCTTCAAGCTAATATCCTCCAACATGTCCTCCATTCTATCCTTCCAGGCTATATAATTCAAGTTTCCATCCAAGGCATACTCGAGCCACAAACTGTAGAACACCATCTGCCGAATGCAAGTTTAAATTTCACCTATAACCTTGAACTCAAAACTTTGAAATCTCCTCTAGTATACTGTTCTCAGCTCTGATATAGTGTAGAAAATCCTATAGATTCACAAGCTCATGCAATTTACTAAACACAAGACAAGAATCTATTTCTACTTTCAGCCAGTGGAAGCCAATAGATTAATGAAAACAATATGAACAAGAAGAAGATAAATCAATGGAATATAACAAAATAAGTATCTAGGGAAAGCCTGAGCTGAAAACCCCCACTATATGTATTGCATTAAATAAAAAATCCAAGATGAGAATACAATGGTTGTTATCACAAGAACAATCCCAAGACTCAGTATGATCAATCTCTCTACTCACAAGCAAGCTCAAGCTAATCTCTAGCCTTTTCTACTACTCTCCGAGCCCCTGATTCCTTACCCTGTTCCTTTGAAAATTTACCCATATTTAATGTGGGAAATCCTTCCTCAAAATTGTGCAATCCATTCTAGGTTGACTTCCTGATTGCATGCATGACCTATACAACTCAATAAATCATACAACTAATAGTACACTGTCCCTGCACTCTAGTCTCAACTGGGTCTTTCTTAGAATCGACATGCATGAGTTTTTGATGAGGGAATCTTTAGTTAACTAAAGTGACAATTGTGGATGCACTAGTGCACCAATTGATTATTAACTTTCTATTAGTTCCAAAAACAGTTTGGAACTAATTTAACTGAACATAACTCAGTAAACTAAGTTATCTAATTGCAACTCACAATTAAACTCATCCTAGACCCCTAAAACTTAGGGTGAACATATACATGACTTCAGAAGGACTTTCAACTCGAAATTCCTAACTTAACTAAGTCAACTTAACTTAGTTAACTATTACAAGTTGCTATGAGAAAAGAATTACAAATTAATTCACAATTTAATTCAGGGACAAATTAAATTGGAATTTCTAGATTCGATTTTTAGCATTTCTTTTTACTATTTTCAAAAAAGGGAACACCTTCATAATCAAGGTCTTGAATAAACCCATCCCCTTCCCCAAGGTAAATTTATTTAAGAATACCATACATGAGGTCCACCTTCACCATAATTATATGCATAATCAGGATCCCTAATGTGATATACAAGGAATCATCAACCAAATGAGTACCTATAGTGCCCCCAATATCTTGAAATATCTCATTTTCCCATTAGCCTAATGGCATACCTGACAGACAGACCCAAAGAGGAACCAAATCAGACTTCTCCACTGCTTGTTTAACCCAGATCAAAGGAATAATATCACAAGTAGCACACTCCCTTAGGGTTTGAATTGAGAAATAATGACCTTGAACCCTCTTGATGAACGATGATTCTGCCATGGCTGAAGCCCTCTCAATTCGAATGTCACCCCCAACCACCAGAGCCACATTAGGGCAAGATTTCTTATGAATACAATGGTATTTGTTAGGCCTTGACGTGATATATTTGGATTTATTGTTAATATGAAACCACGAGTTTGGCTTTGAATGGAAATCCCTAGAGTGTGCTAACCCAAGTTGTGAAATCAGAACCTGAGAACACTATTATTGATAGGGACTAGTGTCGATAGGGTTTGGGAACTAGAGATGGATAAATCTTTGCAATGGAACAAATTCATGATTATACTCTTCTGACAAGAAACCCCTTGTAACTCCCATACCAAAACCAAATTTAGTCAAATCCTGATATTTTATAACAACTAACAGAGGGTTATTCAACAAAAAATCTGATAATGAAACTAGTCTTGATGGGCCTAGACTTGATATCGAGCTAAGAGATCCTAGACTCTAACCCATTGAGAGATGTCGGTTGTCCTCTCTAGTGCAAGGGAGTTGTTATGATGATGAAACAATTTCTTCCACAACATTAGGAGAATTTTCATCAACCATATCCAGACCTGATACCTAGCTAAGTGATCCTAAACTCCAACCCATCGAGAGATTTTAGGTGTCCTCTCTAGAGCAAGGGAGTTGTTAAGCTAATGACACAATTGCTTCCACAACATCAAGAGAAATTTCATAAGCCATGACAAAGAAATTTAATAATTGATGCCATCAACATTGAGGTAGATAGAGGGCTTGGTTGTCTTGATTAAATGCTAGTTATATACCCTCACACGTGAAAAAAACCAATGGAAGCATTTGCAATCCTGGATATAGAGAAGAAAGTAAACAACCTCAGAAAACTGCTTTCTTACCAACCATATCTTACATGTGGATTGCTTATTATCTCTCCACACTCCCACCCTAACTAGGGTCATTGATTCAGAAGGATTATGGACTATCAGATCTGATCAGGTGTAGAAGGTAGCGTTAACCCTCGAGTAGGTTGGAGTCTGATGGGTGGAAAGTGATGACTAGATATGACTTTAATATACTATAAAAACCTACTACGAGTGGATATGAATTTATTTATGGGGATGGGAACAAATCATAGGTAATCATATGCATTTATTTATGGGGCATCACAAGAAGTCATATGTAATCATTCATTGTGTGAGAATTCATAAATTCTCTAATATTGAAAATGAAATGTAGGTATAGTTGTTAGAGGTAGAGTATCATAATAATAATCCCTAATTATATTTTTGGTGAATGCGGGTTATTCCTCCACATGATTCCAGTACTCCTCGTGGCATCACAACGTACTACCACATTTCATTTAGTTTTGCAAAATTAGCATGCAAGTATCACATATCACATCACCACTTGTCCCCTTGGTGAGGTGACGCGCCATCTCATTGCATAAATTTTCCCAATAGTGGAAGTTTCCAACTTAGCATAGATAATAGGTTCATACCACCAATTTTTACATTCATTATCAAATATAATTCTTGTCTCACCACAACATTTTCACAAAATGTCACACAAGAATTGCCAATAACCCACAACACATATTAAAGTTAATAATTTATTAATATATAATATGCTTGAGTTAAAACCTATTCATATGATTAAAAAAAGCACCTCTACGGGTAAATGTCAGTATTTTCAACATTTAATTCATTGAATCCATGTGTGGTCAAGTCATCACCTTGCATTTTGTTCAAATCATTTGGGTGTCAAATTGCATTTACTTTGAAACGTTATGAAATGATGGATGATTTTTGAAATTATCAATAAGCCTTGTAGCTATAAACTAGTTTCAAATTTTTTTTCTTTTCCTCTTTGTGTACTTAGGCTTCATGTTCTACAAGATTTTCAAGGGCTCAAGTGATGGGGAAATAGGTAAAGAATTGCGGAAACCTTAGTTGCTAATAGTGGAGGATGCAAATGATAAAAATCCCAATGTCAGTTTGTTCTCTAATATCATTATTACAAGGAGAGACACAAGCATCTTCTCTTAGTATGGCATGTATAAGTTGCTGGAGTAAGAAGTAGAGGGAAGTTCATTAGAAATAGAGCTAGGTCATCCCATCCCTGAGACCCCTTCAGCACTGTGGCGTGGTCAACTTTGCAAAAAAATTCTACACATCGCCTAATTCTCCCATATGTAGATATGGTTCGCAGGGTTGTATATAATGTAGATGTGCCTACGTGTTCCATATCCACTACTAAACATGTCATTGTTAGTTCCTTTTGACCAAACAACCTTCAAGTTATGTGTAAGCTTCCCAAATCCAAATTGTAGTACAATGTTGAATTTATTAAGGAATTTACTAAAAAGGAATGTGTTGAATCAAGGAAAAGGATGCATGAATTAATTAAACCATGGAGAACTAGTGACAAAAAAATTAAAGAAGAAATTTTCGAAGAATATTCCATCACTCCTCTAAGTTATGGTCGATATTTTGTCGCTTCCATGCTCTATAGGATTTTCGATAGAAATAATTGCTACACATTTTCCTATAGATTAGGTTCCCCTTATTGAGAGAGATTTTGAAGGATTTTCCCTTAATTGGAGTAAAATATAATCTGACAACATATGCAAGCAAGTCCAAATTTTTAGAGCCTTTAAAACTAATAATAAAATAATGTTTTTTACATGTTGGCCTACATTATGGATGCCATTTTTTCCTTGACTTCCTTTCCTATTGTGGGTTGGAAATGGACCCCCTCTATCTAATTTCCCATCCGTATTTTCCAATCAAAACTTTGGGAAGAAAACTATGGTGATCATTTATACTTAATTTGTCATTTTATCATTATTCCCATTCATGAGAAATTTTTCTACTTAAGCCCCCATGAATCTAAAAAAAATCTAAGCTTGCCATTGCTCCAATTAACAATTGGTACTTTGAGGAAAAATTCTGCTACCTAAGAATTTACAGTTGTCAAGGAGCTTCACGTGCTTTTCCCCTGGTTGTTCTTGATAGGTTAATTTACAAATAAATAGCTTACCAAATAGTCGAAACTAACATTGCTAATGATTTACACAAAAATTCCAAAACGTTTTGGCTTAGTTTTCCCATACATATTGGCATCTATACCCTAGAAAGTGTTGTTCATGCCATGAAATAATTACTCAGTTTCATGTTATCAAATAAGAATAAATTCATCCCCCATGGGGGTGACGAATGGAGAGGAGGATGTTCCTGAGGGATTGGTGGGCACCCGTGGTAAGCACGTGGCTACTTGATGGTGGGCTAGCCTCATGACCTTCCCATATTACCTTGAGTACGAGAGACAATAAATAATGGTGTGGGAAAGATCAAGTCACATTGGGTCTTGTGGAGGGTGGTGAGTGCATTAATGTTATGGAGGGTGGTGAGGGTGTTCGATGGTCATTCTGCAGCAGAGAGAGTTTTGGAGCCTATGTGTGGAGTGCTAGGAGAAGAGGAGGGTGTTGCAAAGGTGCTATGGGCTGACTGAAGGGTCGAGATTGTCGTAGAAGGTATCACCCTGATGATGTGTGTGTTTAGCTGTCAATTACTGAATTTTGAGTGGAAAGAGAAAGTCTGCAAGGAACATGGTGTATGTATGTTTGACAGAGGTGGTTTGTTGTGGCTTCTGGTTTGTTTGGTGTGGTTTCAATATGAGCTAGTTGGGAATTTTCCCTTGGTGGAGTGGGATTATTGAATTGTGCCTCCCCAGCCAGTTCACAGGGTCTTGGGCTGTACGGTGGTGCCATTAGTGAGCCTGTCATGAGTTTTGGCTTTACTAGAATTGTGCGGGGTTGCTTCAAGGGGGTGTATGCTACTAGTAGCACACCGAATTGATAGCAACTATGCACAAAATGCATTATTTCCAATGTCATATCCAAGAATGTGTTGTGGTGGTTTGGCATGACCAGAATTTGCTATCAGAGAAGGTCAAGAAACTGGCAGCCTGGATGACCCATTTTGAGGATGTCCAATGCTCCTTTCATCCCCCACCACCTCATAGTATAGTGCCAGACAACTCAACTTGCATCACCTCTGATGACTGGCATGGATATATGTGTTTTATATGTTCTGCTTGTTTACTATGGCCTATGGCCTTTGAAATTGTGGAATGCATCTCCTTTTGGTTTTTGTCTCAATGTCATATGATTTTAGCGATAGTCAACAAAACTGGTTGGGGTGAGACTAGTTTTTTTCCTCTGATGTATTTGCTTCTGAAACTATGGATAAAAATTTGACTTCTAAGAAAAGAAGCATAAATTACTTTAAAATATAATGACCCTTGAGGAATTGTAGTAGACCATTGTGTTGTAGTATCTCATAAAAATTATGTATACAAAAGCTATCCCTATGATAACATCTTTCACAAAGTTTAGTCCTATGAGAGAACTTCCTCTTGTTCAATATGAGCATTTACTGACATTCAGATAAGAAGGAAAATCACTTTTTCCTTTGTTTTTGCAGCAATCAATTGGTGCTACGCATGTTGCAGGGGCTTCTCCATTTAGGGTCATATAGAAATCACACATGATGATTAAGAGGATATTAAGCATGCATTTGCAAAAGTTTCAAAAGAGCTCCAAGAGGAAGGTATTACTAAAAATCTTTCCAAATAAAGCCAAATAGTTCAATATTGGGAAAATGTTTTAATGACCACAAAAACTATTTCATAGTAGTAGAAAGTACTTGAAGCACCTACTGGTATTTCAAGAGCACAAGAGGAGGTACCTGGGGCTCCTACTAATATATTGAACTCTATTTATAAATTGCAACAATAATTATCCCTTCTATAAGAGTGGAGAATTATGCAATAATCTATTTGGAAACCTCCAGAGTTGTAATGAAAAATCCCACTAGTACCCTACATGGTAATAACTCACATGAAGAAATAATGGTCATCTCCTTGTCACCTATTGAAATGGAGTATATTCCTCCATTAGATTTTGAATTTAGCCATCAAAAGAAGGTTATGATTAAGAGATTCTCAAGAAAGAGAAGAGTTGATAATGAGAATGAAATAATAGAGGTTCCTCCCCATGTGGTTTGGTATGGCTCTCAATTAGGTGAAAAACATGTAGTTTAAGAGTTGATTTACTATACAAGAACATATGTAAATGCCAATATTTTCATGTTGGTAGGTTGATGGAATTTTTAAGTAGAAAGAGGCTAAAATCTCACAACTAGAGAAACAATTATCAGAAGAAGGGAAATAGCTTCAGGTTCAATTGGAACTACAAGAACATGAGTCTCAACAACATTTCACTCACAAAATATAAGAGTTACAACAAATATTGAATGGTCAAATTGAAAAACTACAATATGAGTTCCAACTCACAAATTAACAAAACTTCAATCAAGAGTCCAAGAGGTGAAAAATGATGTAATTGACCTTGAGAAGTTCAAATAGGAGGCCATTGAGATCAATCTACAACTCATTCATGGACATGAACAATTATGTAACTAGCTAATCCTTTCTCAAGGCCATAAAATTCTAGGGAAATAGCTTCAGGTTCAATTGGAACTACAAGAACATGAGTCTCAACAACATTTCACTCAGAAAATATAAGAGTTACAACAAATATTGAATGGTCAAATTGACAAACTACAATATGAGTTCCAACTCACAAATTAACAAAACTTCAATCAAGAGTCCAAGAGGTGAAAAATGATGTAATTGACCTTGAGAAGTTCAAATAGGAGGCCATTGAGATCAATCTACAGCTCATTCATGGACATGAACAATTATGTAACTAGCTAATCCTTTCTCAAGGCCATAAGAGTCTAGCAGATTTGTTATTCAATGGTATGATTAACAAAGAAGCCAAATATGAAGATGTGGATAAGAAATTAACTGAGTTTCTTACCTAGCATAATATTGATAAAATAACCACCCCTGACCTACCCCGAGTTAGTGTATTGTAAAAGAAAACAACCTTAAAGGCCTAGAAAACTCACATTCTTAATTCACAAGAACCAATTAAATTTGGAAAAAAGATTTGTTCCTTGTTGATGCAACCTATAGTGAAAGTAGTTAGAGATATATTGTTTGGATTAGATATTTTAAAATATAAGCTAACATAGGCTAATTAACCAAGATCCTAGATGCAATAATGAAAACAAGAGAAGTGAAATAATATTGAATAGATTTGAAAGATTGACTTGGATGCTATCTGGATATTTTTGGTCAAACATAGTTTCTTGCTCATGACCAAATTAGTCACCAATAGAACTGCACAATAATTTCTAATAATGGAAGCATGTATATTTGAGTTCTAGTAAATATGCAACTCGAACCTCTTTCACAACTCCTAGATATTTAGACACAATGGAAATTGTGTAATGAAGCTTCTTCGGGCATTATATGAACACGATGAATACTTTTTTCTTTTTATTTCAAGATCAAAACAAACTTTTACTTTTGTATTTTTTATTGTTAGGTTGTTAACTCATAAATACATGGAAATGATATAAACAATAGCAAGACTCTGAGATAGGGTTCTGATTTTGCTAATCAATCATACTATGCAGTGGTATAAAGTTATATCTTCTTAATATAATTATGGAGTACTACAATTTCACATTTTTTGGGAATAAGCGATTATGGTACTATTAATTTAATTCACTTATTCATTTTCATTAAAATCAAAATGTTTTTTCTTTAGTTTTTGATAGTGAATGATTATAATTGGTTACTGTTGACTAATTATTTATATCATCATCGAGACATTAGGGCAAGAATATGTGTGTGAGAGCTGTGAATAAATGAAATTAATTCAAAATTTTAAATGAACTATTGTCTTGTTTATAATTGATATATTACAATTAATAAACCTATAGATCTATATTTCATGTTTGTTGTTGTTCCTTTTATTTCATATAAACCAGATAAGATACCCAGGATGCACACACACACACACTAGCTTAACGAGATAGCCTATATATATTAATGAATTACTGGTTGTAGAGTATTATTCCCATCAATATTGCATTGCGAATGAAATGAAAATGAGGGGTTGGTTGTTGGGAATTTGAGTGTCAAATTATGGGATATTTGTTGTAGGTCTTTTTCACTCTAGATTTTATCCCTACTCTCTTATTTTCAAAATTAAGTGATGACGAAGCATATAAGTGAGACATGATTTTGCATGTCATTAACATCGTTTGAGATTTCATGGCATCTAAGTATCTAAGTGCATTCCATTGATTATTTGTTTCAAAACTCTGCATATGCATTGAAATGCTAAACTAATTCCCCATCTAAGTATTGAGTGAATTACATTGATTATTTGTTTCCAAACTCTCAATATGATTTGAAATTCTAAATTACTTCCAAAACTGAATTACATTATTGGCTGTTATAGAGCCTCTGACACTACCTATAATGGTTGTCATGATTTATTTCCAATGGATAGTGTAGTGTATGCATATACTATTTAAACAACAACTGACCATGAGTTTGGTGTTTTGATTCCGCTATGGAAGTATACTATGCATTACTATGAAGTTATATTTTCTTAATATAATTTTGGACCAATACTATTTCATTTTTTTACGAGATTGAGCTATTGCTATCTAGTCCAGATCCTTTAGCATTGTACATGGATGTGCTGTTGGAGTAGCTCATTACCTTCTAGGTGGAATTTCCACAAAATGGGTATTCTTCTTGGAAATAATTATTGTAGTAGGATATGACTAAGAGAATTTAAAAAAAAAATTACGACATCAAGATTTCCTAAGTTCATCCAGAGAAGTATGTCGTATTTGGTTTGGTAGCACATGAAAATGCTTGAAGAGCTCACACAATATACATTACAAACCTATAACAATTGGGTCTGGAGTTAAAAATATGGATAAGAAACTGGAAGTCTTGTGATATCGTGTTAGTGAGCTAACTGTATTGGAAATTGTTTTCGAACTATGATTTTAGAGATTTGTTATAGAATTCCAACTATTATAAAATATGTAGTAATAGGATCCAATTTCATGAGATATATTTGACATATAGTTCAATATACTAGTTTCTTTGCAATTTAGAAATGTCTAGATTCATAAAACCTATCCATATTATATCTAAATTTTCTCTTTTCATTTGTATATTTTTGCATATACATTAGCACTATTAACAATGCTATCTTCTAGTTCTAGGGGGATACTCAATTGGTGATCTAAGTAATGTGAAATATGTGAAAACTGAGATATCAAAGGTTCAAATCCCCCTAGTTGTGAATTGATTTATGGAAAGAAGGATAAGACATAGACCCACAAAGGTTTACTATTAGTGTTTAAAATTATGAACCTACCAACATTCAAGGGGTCTCCCCGATATGCGGTCCCAATTAGACTTCACACCATTTGGGATAGGAGCCCCATCCAAAATATGACCTAACTGCCATCTACTTGAATATTTTCTTTGCCTTTAGCTCTCAACATGAGAGAGAATCACATATGTGCCTTCGAAAAGCAAGCAAGTGTGCTTGGTGAATGTTCAGTTGCAGATTCATCAAGGTTATTCTACTGTAGTGGGGGGAGAAAGTGAGCCTCTAAGAGAGACGTAATAGTACCACTATAATAAAGACACACATAAATATGAATGTTTTTTCTAACATCTAGTGGAATAGTTCACAAATACAGAATTATTGTTATGAAAATTACAACACGTTCTCAATAGAATAAGCACTAAAATAACCGAAATAGTTCAACTACATTAGTATTGGTGAAGGAAAACATGAATAATAATTATTCTTACAAACATTCATAATCCATATATGAAAAAATGTTGGCCATCAAGCTTCAAATATTAAGTAAAATTCACAACATTCTTTATGGGAAATGAAGATATATTTATAAATTGAGGAGTGATCTTTCATATCCTCATGATTCTTGACTTTCTAACTTCTAGTGACATTTGGAAGTCTACAACCTCTGAAGTTCCAAATGACTTTTGGTATTACATGTCTTTTGGACTTCCATGAATCTTGAGTTCACACATGACTCTTGGAATTGTACTTATTTGTCCTTTACAATGATTACAATAGTACATATTGACTTCCACATCATCATATGATGAAACTAGATGTGTCACTATCTTGGATGACTAAGACTGAAAATGATTGATGACATGGATCTTCTTCAGTGGTGACATAGCTACCACTGTGTTGGTTCTCTGTTCATCATCTGATCATAGCGCTTCCACCCTCCAAAGTGTCTTCAATCTCAGAGTCTCTATGGTGCTTCGATCATCAAGTTTCAAGTCTGTTCTTGGTTCTTTTGTGCTTCCTTTTTTTGTCCTCTTTTCCCAATATTACTTGTGTGTGCTTTCCATGAGGTACCTGGAATACTGTTTATGCAATCACTCATGATGAGAAGCTATTTGTTTAAAAATCTCCTACTCTACCATGTTTTATGTGGATTTTATTGTTATTGCCTTTTTGGTGTGCTTAAAATGGTCATAGGAGCTTTAGGGTGCAAGGGTGTACTCTAAAAGGTTGAAGGATTGAGGAGGAGGAGCTTTGATGCTTTGGCATGTGCTCATGTGCACTAAGAAAGAAATCAATCAAGGCAGGGCACATGTTGCAAGT
Organism: Pinus taeda; assembly: GCA_000404065.3. Taxonomy (NCBI): domain Eukaryota; kingdom Viridiplantae; phylum Streptophyta; class Pinopsida; order Pinales; family Pinaceae; genus Pinus; species Pinus taeda. Next base: position 135,128 of record APFE031748460.1, read on the forward strand.
CCGAAGGAGAAAGGGGAGAGCTTCATGCTTCCCAAGTGCATTATGCACCCAAGGGAGAGAGGGAGGGTGTAGGGCACACTCCAAAAGGTTGAAGGTTGAGGCTTCATGCCTTCAAGGTGAAACAATGAACTCAAGTCAATTTAGGGTGGCACATGGTGCATCAAGGAAGGATGAAATATTGAGCTTCATGTCTTCAGGATGTGCCATTGTGCTCAAGGAGGGTGCACTTATTCACGTCGAAGAAGTGTGCTCAGGGAAGACTTAGTCACTTTTTGAGGATGCAGTTCAGAATAGGGAAGGGGCTTCATGCTTTTGGAGTGCACTCAGATGTCAAGGAGGGTGTAGGGTGCACTTCTAATTAGTGAACAGTCTGCCATAAGGGCTTCAGAGTGCTCTCATATGCTCTTGGCCTTAATGGGATCATTTTGCAATCAAAGTTTTTCTAAGTTTCGATGATAGATCAAAGGATGAGCAAGATGAGTTCTAGACATAAAACCATGTGTGACACATACTAACTCATCGAGAAAAATTAGACAAGATTGATAATAGTGAAGTGTGTATGACTGCGACCCAAAAGTGACGTTTAACAACAACAAAGTATTAGTACCATGAAATGCATACAAGGATGCTCTAATAAATGTGATGACACTTGAGAACACTCAATAACATTTAAGACATATGAAACAACACAAAATGACACTTGAAGACCAAGGCGAAACTTGTTATGACCATAAGGTAGGATCCAAAATTAGAATGTAGTGAAATTTTGGAGCGTGTTGTAGTAGCGAAAACTAGTTACGTGTCAGGAGAGTTGTTCGGTTCCTCTGGGATACCAAAAAAATAAAAAAATAAAAAAATGCTATCCTCTATGCTATGTAGTTTCATGCATATAACTCAACGAGAACATTATTTTTTATTAGAATTTTTGGCGGCAATCTCATTGTTTTTTTGGAAATGATCTGCCACCACTGTATTAATTGTATGAAGAACTGTTAGCTCATCATTCACAAGCAGTATCATTTTTCCCATTTTGATTTTGTACATTGTTGTTCATATAATATAGGAATGTAAATAATTGACCTAGTGAAAGATGTCTATAACTATTATTGTTTGTATATTCTATGTCTTCATGAGATTGTTAATACATTCACATATTGTTGATGGTTCCAATAAAAGTTTTTGACATTTTATCCCATTGTCATATTATATTTTCATGAAAAGGTGACTTCTTTAATCATATAGATTAAAACTTATTGTTATTGTTGACTAATTACAAGGGATAACGAACTGGTGCAAGTAAGCCATGTGCAAAGCTAAATTATGTGTGGAACAATCAATGTCCTAGGGTAAAGGTTGTGTAGAAGTAAATTATGTGTGGACTTGAAGTATGTGAAGAGGTAAGGGTAAGTTGCACTGCTTTGCATAAGGTGAGGCCAAAAACCAAAGTTCAACTGTGAACACATATTCCTTTTGCACAAAATTTAGGTCTGGGCATGTCTTGTCTGAGCATATACATTGATTTTGCTGATATCTTTGTTCTATTAGTGGAATTAAAAAAAAAATGTTTTTATAAGCTAAAATTTTCTCATAAGTATACATTCTTTTTCGATTGTTGCCTTGAAAAAACAAGAGAATTACATTTGGACTTACTATTTTCTTTTAGACATGAAATAACTCTAATCCATAAAAATTGTGGCAAAAAAAGAAGATTTTTAGAGAATAAGGGAAGGTGTCATAACTCATTCGTGAATATACATGACCATGCATTAGTCAAAGACACAATAAAAAATGTCATAGTTCATAATCAAAATATAGACAAACAATTATATTTATTTGTGTATATAAAAACAATTGGAAAGGTGATTTTATGGTGAGATATAACATAGTAAAAATGGTTCGATCAAACCAAAATCAAATACAAAGATTCAACAAAGGCATTGTAATGTATTCTTTAGTTTTATGAAGTTGAATGTGTTATGTGCCTGCTTTCTTGGCTAGGTGAGTCAAAAGCCAACTGTTTAGGTGTCTCATTGACAAAGTATTTAACAAAATAGAGGGCAACTGTAACAACCCCTGGTTTAATTTCCATATAAATAAATATAAGACCAAGGTCATAGGACACATATTCTAAGTTGAATGGTAGGAAAATATTATAGTGGGGATCTCTTTTGGTTTATTTATGGATACAAAAATTGGCAAAAGAAAAGAGGCAATAATTGGCATTTAATTATGAAAATAAAGGAAAATAGGAGAAAAGGAAGGTGAAGGGACACATATTTGCATGCTAAGGAAATTAGAGGAAAAATGAAGGAAAATCAAGAAAATAGAGGCCTCAATGATAAAAAAGGCTTCTGAGGATCAATTGATAGCTTTTGTCAGTTTAGTGTTGGAGATCTCTCTTTTTCATGCTCTAGTTCTCTCACACTCTTGCACACTTGGAGCTTTATCGAAACACTCTAGTATTCACTTGGATTTGGAGAAAGAAGGAAAGTGAAAGGGAACAATAGGATCAACAACTATAATTGGATTTATTTGCATGTAGCAGGATGCATGTGTGATTTCCTTGCCAATTTCTGGATGCATGGTATATGTATGTGATTTTCTAGTTATATGTTGTCATAGGCATGGATATTTTCCTATAGTGACAATGGTTTTATCCTTTCCTTTCCATTTCCTGGATAGCGATGGTGTTGTGGGGTTTTCCCACTTGTTTTTATGATTGGTGCTCAGGTTCCTGATGGTTGTTGGTTGAAACAAACGCTCTGGAATCCCTATAATAACTTGGGTTGAGTTACGAATCCTGGAGCCTAGGTTGTGACAAACTCTCTGTAACTCTTGGTGGGTTGAGTTACTAGTTCCTGGAGTTAGGTTTAACAAACGCTCTGGAGCCTTGAAAGGATGTGGGTTGAGTTACTAGCTCATAGAGCCCTGGACAACTTGGGTAAAGATCAATCTGGGTTGTGTTAGTGATGTCCGGATGTAGAGGTGGAGTCGTTGTGTTTGAATTTTGAGGTGGTTTGGCCTCTGGAAGCCTTGCTTTTGTTTTGTTTTGGTTATTCCATGAGATCCCACATTCATGCTTGAAATATGGCACAGAGGTGATTGATTGAAAGAGAAGATTTGGTTTAGCCAAATATATGGTTGGGTTGTATGTGGAAGTCCTTGACTTGGTTGAAATTTTCATATGTGAATATGAGACATTTTTCCTATTGTGATCTATGGCTAAGTTGGCATGGTTATTATGCTGATTATTTTCTAGTTATATGTTGGTTATATGATGTGTATTATCTATGGATCTTGTCATTATTTGCTTATTTATTGAATGGTTGATGAATGTATGGACTAATAAGTGTTATTGTAGCTAGCTAGAGAGGGTTTAGAGCCTTCCTGGTGATTCTCAGATGAAGACTCCTAGTTTCTGACTAGATATGCATTCATCACCTATATATTACATGTTTTCCATGCGTTTGACAAAATTTATGTTGTGGACTAGGCATGTCCTTGGTTAATTCTTGTTCAAGTTTTCTATGAAAGGCTTATTCATTATTTCATTTATTATTGTGAGAATTTACAAACAGTTTGGGCAGAGGTCTTGGGGTTGGCCTAAAAATATGGATCAAATCCTGAGACTGCACCCTCTAAACTGCGCAAGTTGGGCTATAACCACATGGAGGTAGTTTTGTGCATGTGGTTGGATGCTTATAACTACACCCAGGCCTTGTCATGCATGTGGAAAAGGGCCCTAACTTAGGGTTTGGTCACCTAGGGTGGTCCTTTGGCCCTTGAGTGTCCTGTAGCCCTAAGAGATGTTGCGAGTTGTCAGTTTGTCAAACCCACTTCCATAACTAGAGCTTGGAGGTAAGGTCATGTCAGAGTAACTCTTCGCCTCATGTTTACCTTGACCAACCAATGAAATTGGGTAAACGTGGGAGGAGAAGTTACAGGGTGGTATTAGAGTGGGTTCCATTCTCTTTGGGTGATATCTGATGCCACATCATGGTATCATAGCTTCCAGGTTCAAACACTTGGACTAGATGGGATAAATGTATATTGTTATGCATGCATAGTAGTTCAAACATGAATTATGGTTTCATCATGCAGTTTGTGTCATCATGACGCTGTTGGTATGTTATGATGCTAATATGTTGGCTGAGATGGAGCAGTAGATGCATATTATTAGAGCAAGGTTGCAACACTGGACCTCGGGATGAGGGTAGATTGTCATACAGTTTTGTATGTTGGGCATGCATGTATGATGGTTAACGGTTGTTATATGAATTATGGTTATATACATGCATTTCATTCTATTATTGTTGTTGTTACATTCATGATAGATGCTAGTTAATCAATGCGGTCATATGCATGTGCATCGGTTAGTCATGCATAATAGTTAAATTGTTTTTATATGCATTGTGGTCATATGTATGTGCGTCGGTTAGTCATGTGTTATAGTTAAATTTTTTTTATATGCATTGTGGTCACATGCATGATGATTATGGTAATTTCATTTAAGATATAAATTTTATATGTATCGTGCTAATCAGTATTGGCCTGCGCAGATGGTTATGGTTATGATATTCAGGTATGAGTCGATATACTTGTGATATTGTGTTGTACTAATATGGACTTACTTGTGCAGATGTGATAACCTCGCCTAAGATACATTGAGGTATGAGTTTGATTATGTCATCTATTTGGTTTATCTAACATGGCATGTTTACAGAAAATAGAAGATCAAGGATGAAGAGTAGAGTAGTGGACTATTGTTCACATGACTCCCTTTATAGGCTTGACATGAAATCTACATAATGGAAAAGTGGCATGATTATGTGGTATGTTTTCAAGTAAAAACTGTATGATAAATGAAAACCAAGCTTTGGCAAGTGTGGTTCAATTTAGTAGAGCTTTGGAGATCCCATTTCCATAGTTGGACATTGGAGATCGAGCCATTATAGTAGTTGCCTCCTTCTACCTTAGGGTGGACCATGGAATGTAAGGGGTTATGTTTATAGGTTGTTTGAATGTTTGATTAATTTCATGATATGAATATTTATCTATAAGATTGCATGAAGGAATGATGTTATTTTAAGATGGTTGTACTAACGCAAAGATAATTGATATGCACTTGAGTACATGTGAGTGCTAGTTGCAGTATTGAGTTGATTATGACATGGTTGTTAGTCTCAGTAAATGTTGATTTCAAATTAGACACAATGTTTTGATATTTGGAACAGTGACTGACATGTGTGAACAATTGTAGGGAAACATGTTCGGTATTAACGCAACAAGGTAACAATTGATTTGTTTATATAACTAATAATTGGGTGATGTGAAAACACATAATAAGATTCAATTACAACAAGGTAAAGTTAAAAGAAATGAAGTAGGTGAGAATTCCCTAGCTATGTTGGAAACTGCAATTCCAAATGATTGAGTGCTTTGCATGAATACATGAAGTCTTCTTAACATTGATTTTGTCTGACATTAAGTGGATATATGCTATACTCAAGAACATGTATTTGAAAAGTATAACAATTGATTTCCATTTATGAATGGATACATCAAGGAATTGGAGTCCCTTGAGAGATGATATATGTACGAGTTTCAGTTATAGGTTAACTTGCTAGGTACAACAAAGTAAGGTTATCAATATATTGCTATGTTTAGTTATGCATTGACAATTGTGTGTTTATGGAAATATGATGCAAGGGATTGCATCACAAAAGAGACTTCCATGAAATCTCAAAGAAGGCTCAGGTTGAGATTTCCTTTAGAAGCATTGGGAACCCATAGATATTAGGTCATGGTGTATGTTGAAATTTTTGTGATTTTAGTGATTTGTGATTTGTTTGCACTTGATTTCCATTTTTTTTTTTTTTATGTTTGGTGCATAGCCATGCCACTTTGTTTGTGGTGTCATATTACTATTGGTTTTTCATGGTTTCTTCTTGTTTGTTTATTGTTCTTTCCTTTTATGTTTTCAGGGTCTTGGGAATTGGTTTAGGAAAGAGAAAATTTAATGGAGCTTGGAGGGAGCTGAATGAAACCTGACAGGTAATGTAAGACCCAAATTAAGCCCGATGCATGTATCAAGGCAGCTAAAGGCAAGAATATGACAACCAATTGGATTGGTTGGATCCATTCGGGTAAATGGGTGATGTTAGGACAATCATGAGAAAGGTAACAAGAAAGGTAAATTAAATGGATTTGAGGTGTCAGATGCCTTGGCTATGTTGGGAAATATTGTTCTCAATGTTGTGCATGTTGTGCATGAATAAAGGAAGTTCTCTTAACCTTGACCTTATGATATCTAGTAATTATGTTATGATCATGATCATGCTAATGTGTACATATGTATATATGTATGCCATTTTCTGACATGGTCGTTAGGGATAATTCTTGTGGAAGAATGATTGTTTATGCATTTGAATGGCATGAAGAGGTTCTTGGTATCAAGTGGGAAGAGTAGCCTCACAAATATATGCAATTAGTATCATATGGATATGATTTTGATAATATGTGCTTATACTATACCTATGATTATATTATGGCAGATAATGATGAGGGATACATCAACAAAATGAAAGAAGTGTGATCTATGGCATGTTGGGACAAACATGGATAGCAAAAAGAGCCACATACCTGAAATTTGGATTGTGGATGCAAGCAGTAAGGTGTGAGAAAGACACTAGAAGCAAGGCTTCTTTGTAGAGACAGTGTGGTCTCCGGATGTGTAGTATTGGTGTTGTGTACATGTGGTGTTGTGGATACATTGTGTAGGTAGTGTTGTGTACATGTTTTGCAGGTGGTGTTGTGTACATGTGGTGTTGTTCACATGTTATACATGTGGTGTTGTGCACATGTTGTATATGTGGTGTTGTGTACATGTTGTACATGTGGTGTTGTATACATGTTGTACATGTGGTAATGTGTACATGTTGTACAGGTGGTGCTATGTAAATGTTGTGCAGGTGGTGCTGTGTACATGTGGTACATGTGGTGCTGTGTACATGTTGTACATGTGTTGTTGTATACATGTGGTATTGTGTTATTTGTATTATGTAGTCATTGTAACGTAACAAGTGTATTTGTTGTGTTGTACTCTGTGAACATATATGTATTGTGTTGTACACTGGGTGTAGGTGTATGTGTTGTGTTGTACACTGGGTGTAGGTGTTTGTATTGTGTGGTGTTGTACACCAAGTGCAAGTGTAGGTATTGTGTCGTACACCATGTGTGTGTATGCGTGTGATGTATACTAGGTGTATGTGTACATGGTTGAAGAGAAGAGAAGGCACTAGGTGCTTAGCTAGCATTGCAACTGATCTAGTGTGTGTACAAAAAGGACAAAGACAAAGGCATAAGAAAAGAACCATTTGAAAGTTAAGTATAAGTATCTTATTCCCGTTTTAATTATTCACATAGTCTATGATTATGATTTATGATGATTGCATGTGAACTATGATTTTCATTTATGATGGTTGAGTTTTGAGCTAACTAGATGTGATATGTTTATACTTGGTGATTTGATTGAAGAGCTAGTTTGACTTGTTGTGATGGGAAATAAACATAATTGCAAGTGTACCTTAGTGACGGGCCACCAATGAGGTATGATTTGAATTTATTTTGAATCTAATGAAAACTATGTGCTTGGTACATGAAGGCATGGAAAAATCCTAGTTTGGGAGGTTGAAACTGACTGCAAGAGTTAGAAACAACAAAAAAAAGGAATTGGAATAGGTAGCAGTATGCTAGTAAATCACTTTAGGAGCAAGGCCATTATGGGACACTAGTACCCAATAGCGTCCATTTATTGGCATGAGTATACTATGACTAGTATGATGGTTTTGAGGTAGGGATATGGCTTGGTTTTTGGACCTTCTGATGCAAGGAAACCTTTCCAAGGAATGGATTGCTCGAGGGAATATGTTGCAAAGAAGGGGATGCCATCGAAACTTGGAAGGTGTGTGACTACATAGAAGAGGGTGACCAGATTTCCCGATGGATTGTGTAGCAGAGAAGGGAAGACCGAGGAATGAATTTGTTTTGGTCATTAACATTACTAGATGGAATCAAAAACACATTGGGAGTATGCCCTGGAACAATGAGATGTTAACTATTCACTAATATAAAAAGTAGTGCAAGGATCATAGTGCTAGACATTGGATGTAGGTTTGACTTTGGTAATGAATTATATAGTTCCTGAGAAGGAGGTAAATTTTGGTATTACTTTTGAGGGTGAAGGTGTGAGCTTTTGGATTCCCTTGCTGATTAATGCAGGCACCATATCCTTTTATTTGTTGGTTAGAGAAAATGTTCATATGTATAGACGTATATTATTGTAAACACTGTATTGGATTGTGGTTATAAAGCTCCATAGATAGTATGGTTATTTTTTGGTTGAAGCAAATGTGCATGAGCATATGTGGTTGTGGTTGTAAATACCGTAATGAGTTGTGTTATAATGCTCCAATGAATGATATGATCATCATGTTTTCACTAGGATGTCATTGTAAATACTGCATCAAGCTATTTTATAAAGCTCCATGGGAAGTATGCTTTGTTTTCAGCAGTTTGCTGGTCATAGGTGTCATAAAACACAAAAGATGGTGTTCTCCTAAGGCCGAGGGGTTTGTAACAGGTCCTGGTTGAATTTCCATGTAAAAATATATAAGACAAAGGTCATGGGACACGTATTCGATGCTAAATGGTGGGGAGATATTATAGTGGGGATCAATTTCAGTTTATTTATGGATATGTAAATTGGGAAAGGCACTGGAAAAGGAAAAGAGGTAAAAATTGGCATTTAATTATGAATATAAAGGAAAATAGGAGAAAAGGAAGGTGAAGGGTCACAAATTTGCATGCTAAGGAAATTAGAGGAAAAATGAAGGGAAATGAAGATGATAGAGGCCTCAATGATAAAAAGGCTTATGAGGATCAGTTGCTAGATTTTATCAGTTGAGTGTTGGAGCTCTCTCTTTTTCATTCTTTAATTCTCTCACACGTTTGCAAACTTAGATCATTCTTGGAGCATGTTGGGTAGTGGAGGCCCTGTGTAACAGTTTTGGGGCTCAAAGCCCATAATTTTGGGTAAAAGTATGGTAAAGGCTGCGCGAGGTGCATGGAGGGCGAATTGTAATGAGTCAAGTCAAAGGGTTGTTTTCCCAAAAATAATGTAAGAAAATAAAAAGTAAGTTGCTCTATGGGTACAAGGTAGTTTTTGGTTTTGATCTGGAATGCTATGGGTTTATGAAGGCAAGACTCTCTTTGCGTCTGTAAGTCCGAGTCAAGGGTGTTGGTAGATAGATAGAGGCTCTGTAGGTGTGTGTGTAGAGGCCTGGTATAGTCCACAGATGTGTGTGTGAACCCATGCAACTGAGTGTGCAGGGTGGATTTGGTTGTACTGAGAAGGAGATAAATAAAGATAAGAATTTTTTAATCATTGTGTGCTTTACCACGAATCTATCTGTTGCTTATGTTTAAATTTACACACTATCTTTAAGAATTATGAATGCACACACTGGGTTTTATGCTTAAATGTTTTCTTAAAGACCCTGCGAACTAATTCTGATCTATAATAAATCCATATAAACAATAAGATTCGGGAAGTGACGGGCTTGGATCTATGTGAAGGACAGGGATTTGTGTAGAGTGGCATAGGAGTGCAAAACGGTTCGTGGCCCTCTGGACCACATCAAGACATCCCAAGGGTATGGAAACCTGGTTCCAGTACCCTCCCCTACTACCTCGGGTGAGACTTTAGCCTGCGCTCCATGGACTATTGCCAAAAGGACCCGTAGTGTGGGATTTGTTTGGCTAATAACTCTTCTGAACGTGGGTTAGGCCCCAATAAGCCAACAAATGGTTCCGTTGTTGGGACCAGGAATAACAACAATCCAGGATGCATTGAACAAAGAATTTGGCTGGCCAAAATTAGAGACGCAGTCGATCATTAGGTTTAAGAAGATTGCGTTGCTACCTGGTGAAACCCTGTGGGATCTAGATCAGAGATTGAAGAGTAAAATATGTGAGGCTAACATGACACTGACGAATGTGTAACACTCTGCATGGTTTGTGGCATATTTGACACCACATCTAAGGATGACGCTATCATAGCAAAATATCTCAACCCAAGCTGAAGCATTAGAGATAGCAATGAGGTTGCATGAAACTCCAATACAGGATCGAGGGTTGGGAGTTTAGCAAATCCATGTGCAACTACAAATCCTATGCTTAGAAATGAAAAGTTGGAAGCAAGAAAGGGCACTCCAACTGGAGGTGTGTATAGAAGTGGGGTGTATCAAATGCAAAGGTCAAGGTCACAATAAGGATCACTACCCCGTATTCACAAACTATCTGGTGGGAGGGGGCCAATGCCATTAAGGTTGGAGGTACAAGCAGGGCCAAGTGTGGAACTCGCGCTATGGTGCACAATTTGTCAAGTAGGAGGAAAGCATGCAATTTACAACTATCATCTGTTGCAGAAGTATAGCCAAACTCCGTAGCAGTTGTACTGCAACTTTTGTATATTAGTGGGTCATGAAGATAAAATGTGTCAAAACTATGAGCTAATGATGGAGAGGACCCCAGCATATCAAATGTAGACTGAGGCATGGGATTTCGACCCAGCCATAGGGCCATGCGGTGGATTCCAAGGACACACGCGAGGAAGAGGAGGAATGGGGCCTAGATGAGGGTGCAGACAACTAATCTGTTATAATTGCGGAGGGGTGGGGCACTACGCTCATGACTGTACTAACCCGACGAGAATATCTTGTCCATACTGTGAGCAGTTTGATCATGAAATGATAGATTGTTTGACAGTGATTGCCCAAATGCGCGAAAAGGGGGTACTATAGCCTACACCTACTCAAAATGTCCAAATGATGAGGTCTGAACTGTTAAACTCTGTCTCATGTCAGAGATTGATTCTTCTTCAAAACAGGTTTTTGAAGAAGAAATCATTTAAATGTTGCTTTTTAGATTATGTAATTTGTTTTTTCAGTTCTTCAAACTGGCAGTGACTTCAAGCTCCTATCTCTGCAAAAGCACAAACACAAAACAAAGCATCATCAGAAATCAAAGTCTGGCAATTTAATAATCAAATCAACAATTCTGCTCCTTCATCCATTATTCGTACATGACTAGCTTTGAATCTTTCCAAGATCAGTCTACTTCAAGCAAAGATGACGAATTTGAAGTAAATCAAAATCCAGTTTTTCATGTAGCAGAGGTTGCCTTGAATGAGCAACTAAAAATCTCCAAGTGTGTTGGATGAAGTTAGAGAGGGGTCGCATGGGAAAGAGAATTCTTCTGGAAAATTGATGCTGGAAAATTGATGTTGCAGATCCAGATCTTGATCAACTATTCATAGCCTCATATACCCTTGTTGGATTTTGTTCTGATAGAGAAATGGTACACTGCTTACCTTTTCAAACACTAAAGACATTTCCTAGGAATGAACTTCATGGTAAGGTCATTATGGTGTGATTTGACTCCACACTGTGTCCCAGGGATGATCAATTTGGTATTCAATATCCTAATAAAAATACAATTAATACCCTCAAGTATCTTTGCAACGTTGGAGCCAAGGTGGTGGTTGTGACTCATTCGGTTTCTTTAAAAAAAAAAAAACTCATCAAAGGATCAGTACACACAGCTTGTTGCAGATTACCTTTCAGCCTGCCTGGAAAAGAAAGTGGTAGCAGCAGAGGGTGTTACTGGACATAAGGTGGAATGCAGTATAAGCAAACTAGAAAACGAGGACATTCTTCTTTTAGGGAACCTATCACTGTATAGAGAGGAAGCTGCTAATTGTATGGATTTTGCAAGGAATCTCTCAGCAAAAAATTGATATTCTTGTTAATGATTCATTTTTTGAGTCTCACAGAGTTCTTGCATCTACTGTTGGAGTTGCACGCTTTACTTATGCCAGAATTGCAGGTTTCCACCTTACAGAGATGCTATCTTTGTTTGCAAAAACTTTACAGAAACCCAAGCATCCATTCATTGTTATAATGGGAGGAGCCAAGATTCTTGAGAAAAGGGATGCTCTGCATTCTCTCCTTCATATATGTGACAAGCTTGTCTTTGTAGGAAGTATGGCTTTCACATGCTTGAGTGCTCTAGGGTTGTCAGTTTCTCCAAGATTGGTGGAAAAACATGCTTTAGGAGAGGCAATGCAATTGTTGGATATTGAAAAAGCAAAAGGTGTGGAAGTGTTGCTTCCAAAAGATTTTTGGTGCAGCAATGATGCTCAGTGAAGTGTAATTCTGTAAAGTCCAATGTGTTATGGATGGTTGGAGGCCTTATGATATTGGACCAGAAACCTTGAATGAAATTGCTTCTTTTCTTAGTGAAAATAAGAGTTGCAGACATCCCTCTGGATTGGTCCTGTTAAACTTGGAACTTCAAAGCATCGATACCATGGATCAATGCATTTGGCAAGACTTCTAAGTCGGATTAGTGAAAATGGGTGTACCACTGTTGTTCTTGGGAAGGAAGCATGCAATTTTGTTAGAGAAGCATCAGCATATTGTTCAGCTCATCTTGTTTACGAGCATGGGGCTGTTGTCTGGGAACTTTTGAAAGGACGCACTCTCGCTGGAGTTGCGGCACTGGATCGTGTATGCACTAGAAATCTTGATTGGAGAGCGATCTTTCGGGATCCATGTCAGCTTTTGTTTGTGGATGTTGGAAGCGGTAATGGTCTTTTTATATTGAAATGGCTCAATTGTATGAACATCTGAATTTTCTCGGCCTTGAAATTAATAAAAAAGTTTGTACATCATTCATTAGCTTGTATACAAGAAATGGAATTGATGAATGCGTATTTTGTTTCCACTGATGCATCATCGTCATTTCATTCCATCATTGTTAGTTACCCTGGAGTATTATAGTCTGTTTCTATACAATGTCCAGATCCAAATTTCTCCAATCCTGAACATCGATGGAGGATGTTGCAAAGGCTACTTGTGAAAGCAATTATTGGAAATATTTATCTCAGAGGAAAGATATTTTTTCAGTCAGATGTAAAAGAGGTAGAATTGTGCATGAAGAATCAGTTCCTTCAATATGGCGAAGGAAAATTTATAATGAGCAACACCCACCAGATGACATCAATGCAGCTCTAAAGAATGACTTGCAGCTTCATCCTTATTCGAAGTCCCCTGTCAAATGTTATAGTGGAAGTCTCAGTATGGGATTTGGAAGGGACCTGTCCATACCACAAAATCAACAAAAATATATCAGTACCATCTAAAATAACACTTCCAGTTTTTGAAATGCAATATCAAAAATCACATAATGCAAAGCCGGTTTATTTTCTTCTCCTCATGCTTCTTGATACACCAGCAAAACCTTTATTGAGGAAAATTTTATTGGCTCAATTTGCCAAGTCATTCTCTCCCTAATGTTGAAGATCATGACAACCAACATGAGCACATTAGCATTAAGACTAATTGTGAATATGGAAGTATGAATGTAGAAGAACCTGGAACTGAGACAACAGAGGGATTGCTTTCAGGGGTGTCAAACCTTTTTTCAAGAAGAACAAAAACATTCAAGTGATAGGGGTCTTTGCCGTTTCTCATTCAACAACAGCCGCAAATGCCTGGACGCGTGGATTCATGTGTTATACCATGCTCAACAGATATGCCCATTATTATCGGATAAGAAAGATTGTAGGGGGGTCGATTTCCATCCGATATATGCGGTGGATTTATTCCAGATTATCAAAATCTTCTCCTAATTTCGGTAAATGGCCAACGCATTTCCAGATTTTGGGCGCAGTTTGCAAAGTGGCATTCATAGGTTCGTTTGCGTGTCAAAAACTTGAATTCGAATCAGGGTAACATGCTTATTCTCCATGTATGTGGCTCTATGTTATTTATGCTCCCATGAAGGTCGTTCTCAACGGTGGTGATCCCAACTACGTGGCTCTTTTATCATCGGGTTTTGCTATTTTGCCTGATGGCATACAGTCGAGTTTGGGTAGCAATGTCATTAATGACAAAATCTCCAGTGGCTCGTTGTTGATTGTGGCTTTCCCAGATTTTAGTCGACTCTGTGCCAACAACAAAGCTATCTTTAGGGTCGGTTGCAACTGTCAACAGCCTCCTATCCTGTACAGTGAAAACGCTTGATTGAACAAGGCGCCTCTTGGAGCAGATGGAGGATTCTATTCTATTTTTATGGCTTTAGTTGAAACAACGCCCTTGTTTTGGGGGTCGATCTGTTGTTTTTGTTTTAGTTGATTTAATGTATAAAAATAATTTGTAAAATAGAGGGAGTTAGTCAGGGGAGATTTTCTGAGTGCTGGAGGAGAACTGAGCTCCATTGTACAGTCTTTGACAGAGGGATTTTTAATGAAAATTTCACAGCTCTAATTTCTGAGATTCATGTGGTATGTTAATTTAGCATTAAGTTTTCCCTTTGTCTCATATGTAAACTGTTATGTTTCATTCAATTCCATGATCATTTCTAATTGAGCAAATGAAGTGTTTAGGTAGAATTCATAGTATTATATGCTCTGCCTATAAGTTTGTTCAATTCAATGTTTTCTTCTGTTTGACAAGGATTCAGTTCTGTGCCCTTGTCAGCTCCTCACCAGTCTTGCCATCCCATTTAAAATCTAGATTTGATGCTAAATTCCTTGCCTACCTTGCCTCAGTCGTTAACCTGTGTTGTTCATTATATTTCTCTGTTTGAAGCTGTGATTTTGCCCATGCAGCCCAGAAAAACCCCGTTATTTAATTAAAAACCCCAAAAAAACCCCCAAATCAACTTTCAAATTAGTTTACTAGCCTAATATCTGTGTTACCTTGATTGGTCATCTCTTCCCATTGAAAATTTAACGAGATTGACCAGAGAGAGCCTTCTCCTGCCCCGTAGGGCTAGCTACGGGGCTGAATGGTTTGATGTTGCCTTGAAGGTTTACCTTTCTCAGCCTGAGGTGAAATCTCAAGTGCTAACATGAACCACGTGAAGAGGACCCCAGCATAAACATGGTACTGAGAAGTGGTGCAACTATGGGGGGAGATGTAAGGAAACAACCTAGAGAAGATGGGAAAGGTCATGATGCTCCTACAAAGGAACTTGACTTTGTGGTGGAACAGGTGAAGGGGATGTCTAAGGAAGCTCAGAAAAGCTTCACAAAAGTCTCTACTTTAGGTAGTAGGGATCCAATTGAGTCGAGAATGGATCCCTCTATGATTACTACCTTTTTAAAGACATGTATGATGCTACTACATGACAATAAGGCAATGAAAGGACTGCAAGAGTTGATGACTAGGTGCGCAGGATCAGGGGAGATGTGTGTATTCTGGAAACTGGGAAAACATGCTTTGCACACCGGGCCGGATATGCAAATGATGGTGCAAATCGATGAGTGTGAGATGGATCAGGTCATCCTAGATTTGGGGTCGGATGTGAATGTGTTGCTTAAGAAAACATGGGAACGCATGGGTAGGCCCGCACTACAGTGGTCTCCTATTCAACTACAAATGGCTAACTAGCAAAAGATCTTACTGATGGGAAGATTGCAAGGGGCGACTGTGGACATTGAAGGCATAAGTACACAGATAGACTTTGAGGTAATAGAAATTATCGATGACAATAATCCATACGCTGCATTGCTAGGAATAGATTGGGCCATGGACATGAATGGGGCCATCAACTTAAAAAGACGAAAGATGACATTCGAGAAAAAGTCACTCTGTGTTATAGTTCTGCTGAACCCAGTCGAAGGAGTGCACTACACCGAACTGGTGCATGATGAGGATAGTGACAATGAACTAGACTGCATCTAACAGATAACAGCACAAGACCTAGATCAGGTGAATCCCACAGCGAACGAGAGAATCTCATCGGAGCACAATAGTTCCTACACCTTGGATTCAGATGAGGAGATTGAATGATGGTAAAATTGATTGCATGAAGTCACAACACTCAAATATAACATGATGATTAGATCACTAAGACACGTGACAACCAAGGTATGATAATGGCCAGCGGATGACGACACAACAAAGGAGGAGGACTTCGTCAACCCCTGTGGAACTTCAATCATAGAGCAGAAGCGACATGGCGCGACGGAAGAAGCACTGTGTGCGACAATCACATTAGGGTGGCATGCACATAAGAAGATGAGGTGGAATGAGCGCGAAGGTAGTAGTTCGGGTACCCATCTACAATGGAGGGCATGACTGTATGTTGCACAAACATTGACCAAACTAAATCCACGTGTAACAAGGTTCGCTGGGCCGATAAGACCGTAAAAAAAGCAGGGTGTGCGAAGAAAACTCTATCCACGATCGGACACGATAAAACCAGGGAAGTAATGAGAATTTCGCTGACCACTGCCCCTGCAGTTCGACTTGAACAAGAAGACCTCGACGAAGGGATCCAGCAATCGCAGGAAGCCATTCGGTGCAGCAGCATGAGACTTCATGAATTAGAGGAATTGGGGGCAAGGCTAAGGAGGAAAAGCGCGAGGCTAGATGAAGAAATTGAAAAAATAAAACTAGGAGGCACACAAACGGGCTGCGCGAACGTGTGAATGAGGGGATCGGACCTAGCTGACCCTCCTATGATACTAGAACAAGATGTGACCTTGCCATCATGGTTGTGACTGCACCTTACCGAACAAGGGAGCACAAACTGTGATGTGCTACCTGATTCAAAGGTACGCAAAGGGTGCTCAGAGCCTGGGCTAGCAGGGAAAAGGAAGGCTCACACGAGGGGTGTGACCACCTGACTATCTATAGGGGGCCCAATCTTAGTGCTCTACGCAGTTGAAAGAGGGCGCAGGACTATAAAACAATCTGCAGGAAGGTTGCGTGATTTGGCTGTGGCGTGCAGGGTTAGTAAAAAGCATAGAAAATGTCCACCTACCAGGGGCTGTGCTGCCGTGTGGGAGGGATGGAAGGTGACTGTTGCAATTACTATTCATGACAATATGTCCCATTTAAGACACTGAAGAGCGGGTGGTAGGCCATTAAGACACAGAGCCAAATGGATTTACCACCAAAATCGCATTAGTAAGCCATGAATGAGCCACACGACTGAGTTTGAATTTGAAAGGGTATATAAAGCACAGGTGGCTTGCTACCACACACCCCTTGGCCCTTTGCATAGTAAGTTGTTCGGGGTTCAAATAGAGAGGCACAGGATGAATGAGGCAGTCGTAAAAGGAAGCCCATGGTTTAAAGACATGCTAAAGGTAATACATGAGTCCCTACTCAGGTCGATATCCACAACCCAGGACGTCCCTAAATCACCTAGGACGCCACGAACCAAGAAGAATCGACAAGTAGCAAGACCGGTCCAGATGTCTCCAAGAAATCCGCGATTTGGAAAATTGTTGATGGAGGAAAAAAGCAAAAACATTAGTATTGAGAGCGATGAAGAGGAAGAGGATCCTCCGACCTTTGTCGAAGAAATAGAACTAGAAGAAGAAATAGAAGAAGATATCTAGCCAGTAAAGCGACCCAAGTATGTTCCCCCAAGGAAAGGGAAGGCCAAGGTACCTAAAGATTTGGATGTCATTGACAACATACTCATCACCTCGTCTCTCCCTAAAGGGGTTTCATTCGAAGGCATGTCGACTGACCACATCCCTACTATGAAATTTGAAGACTAGGACCTTGCATATACTGAGAAGTTTTTCCATTTGAAAACTAGCTAACTGATGGAGCAAAGCATGGAGAGGGTTGTTACGACACTACAATCGTAGGAATGGCTGGGAAAGGTAGAAGAGGTTGGGCTACTTTGTCTCTTATAAATTACACATTTTCATTGGCCCCCCATTACAATACTAGTCATCAAACAACTGCTTTTCCTGGTACACAATGGGTACTTGTGGATAGACAAACCCGTCCCCATCATGGCGGAGCTTGTTCATAAGATCTCTTGGATTCCCTGTGAAGGTCAGGTGTTACACAACAATTTGTCACTGTCCCTGCTACCCCTCCCTTGTATCTTGGAGGACTCATTCCGAGACCTATGAGAAGTGACATGGCCTACAAACACTTGCATTGCATTCCCCTGAACATGAGATTTGTTTTCCCTGAAGATATTTCCTGCTGAAAAACCCTAAAAATAGCTCTTTTTCCATTGGCGTGGTTCCACAATGCAGCCCTCACATCAAAGGGGAAAATCCTCTAAAGGGGGCGCACCAATTGGTGCTTTGTCATAGAGTCGCACCCATGCCAACCATAATTAGAGGTGTTTTTTAATAAATAAATGGCGAATTTTCATCCTAACAAATTCCTGGACTGCTATCTATCTTGAGTTGGGTGGTTTGGCTACTGATTTCCATAGAGAGGAACTGGTTTTCCACCTCTCATGGAAGCTTCCATGATGATATGGCCAATCCCATGATTATTGTGGATGATCCCAACTCCCCTTCCTCCATCTATAAAAGCTTGTCCATTTTCCTTGGCAAGCTAGTTCCAGAGTTGTAGAGTTCCAGAGTTCCAGAGTTCCAGAGACTGAGAATTGTCAAGTTTCCAAGAGCTTCATGCTACAAGAGCCTTCTTAATCCCCATAAGGCCAAATCCAAGCAAGGAGATTCTTGTCCAATAACCAAAGAGAGAGAGGCTTGTTCCTATTCCCAACAAGCTTTGCAAGACATGTGCTACTGACTACCCAGCCAAAGGAGAATCTAGCATTAGAACTTTGGTTGTATTCTTCTTTGATTATTATTATTAATGAACAACTATTGGTTATGGTTCCACTCTTATTGTTATTTGTGATGATGATGATGAGTTATATCCTTTCTAACTGATATATAGTTGCATATGCTGGATTTTATGTTTGTGTTTGTGTCATTTCTTGTATGTGCAGGTGTCCATTCACGAAGATCGTGAGGATTGTGATCTGCCAGAGCAAAGGAACTGGAGCACCACGTCTTCTACAAACAACAACGTTGGAATCCAGGTAGGCCTTCATCACTGGTCTGTTAATTTGCAATTAGGAACTTGCGCTATAGTGTTTGATGATTGTTGCTAGACCTAGTCTGGGCTAGTAGGGATCACTGTTGTCCACAGAGGGGATTTACCTCCTCAACAATTTGGTGACTCCGCTGGGGAGCTTGTCTTGCCTTTTTGGTTGTTTCTTGATTTTTACCTGCTTGGTCAGCCTTCTGGGTTGAGTACTTTTGTTGTTTCTTGCTTCTGAGTTTACCTGGTTATCGTTGGCTTAGTCTTGGATTGCTTATTTTTTATTTTTTCATAGCAAACTTGACTGGCGCGCTTTTTTAGTGTAATAGTCTCCCCAATTGGTGCTAGTTACTAATATACAACCGGCACCAATCCTTGAAAGGCGCTAGTTGCAGCCTAATAGTCGCGCTAGGCCTAGGAACTTTTAAAGTTTGCTTGGTTTTAAGCCTTCTGAGCTTGGTCTTTGTTTTGGATACATTTTCTCGACTGCTTAAGTGTGTTGGAGTCTTGTTTGTCTGGTTTCAACCTTTACCCTTTGGTTGTTTGCCATTTTCTATCGATTTCACGTTTTTAGCCCTAGGGCATGTAGTGGCTTTGTGTGTCAAGCCTTCCTCGAGAGTTTTTGGTCTTCTATTGGTCCAGTCGACTTTTGATTGCTCCCTTGCACTCATTTAGTAGTTTTTAATTGTTTCATTGCATTGTTTGAGTGACCTACCTCTTCTTCACTTGAACCCCACTTTGTTTCACATTGGGCCTAGATTACATGGCTCATTTGTGCCTTTGGGACTTTTCTCATTTTTGAAGGACTTCTTTGTGATTTAGGGATCTGATTGTGCTTGCATTGAGTGGAATTTGCTTGTATTTACTCTTTTACTATCATTTCTCAAAGTTTGTTTAGTGCATCTTTCCCTTAACATTAAAAGGAAAATCTCTTTTGCTTTTCATAAGTTAATGTGAATTGGAGCTTTTCGTTGTTATTAGTGATTAATGACTTTGAAATAAAAGCTTTTTAATTTCCATTAGCTACATTAGAGATATTGTTGGTTGTTTTATAATAATTTTGTTTGTGTGAAAGCTCTCATCTCTCTTATAGTGAGCATTCATTGAATAAAATGATATATTGTGGCATATAGCTTGCATTTAGGAAATTTTGAGACATTACATACGTTAAGGCCTGAAAACTGAAACATAATCCAAGATCAACTTTAAAATGAACTGGATGAATCTAACAACACATTGGAACATAACGCACACGATTTAGAGGTCTAGGCTAGAGACGTGCTCTGGCATCGTTAAACCTAGTCACTTTTGTTTCCACTCAAGGTTGGGTGATTCCTCCTTCTGTGACTCAATAGTGGTCTAGTACGGAATTTTGATCCCATGTACTATCGAGTATATGGGGAGACCCCACTAGGTTATCCTCCTTTATCCATAGGAAGCTGAGTCTTCCACCTTATACCCATGATACACTGAACACAACATTCGGGGAGATTTCCTGCACATACGAAAAGTCCTTGGTTGATTTCTCTTTCATTTTTAAAACCAAGGTGTATATTGTAGTTCACGGTTATTTGGTACACCTTCTTTGCCTAGTATCCCTCAGCAGTCATTTGACCTTTTCTGACTCCCTAAATTTGAAAGGATCACCAAGCGCTTGTCCTTTCACGCTTGTTTCAAATCTGAAAGTGATATAGTCACCTTTTATCCCTTTCTTGACTCTTAAAACATGAAACGGTGAAGTTTCTTAATTCCAATGTGGTAAAAATTAAATCACCCGTGATCACACACCCTGTTAGATTCTAATTGTTGGCCATTTGATTGTGTGTCTTGACTCTTTTTCAGCCCCGTGTGCGATTGTCAGTTTTTGATGGCAACTTTTCCAGAGTTCACCAACCCAGGAATCCCCTCTGATGGGAATCCTGGTTATTTTCCTCCTTTTGGGAATATTAGTGCTCCTTACATGGCAACATTGTCCCTTCCTGGGTTAACTGTTGGGTTGCCTGTTTGGTTGTTCTCGACCTCTATGGTCTCTAATGTCTCAACTACTGGTCAATCAGTTCCTCCACCCGAACAACATCATGTTGATTCCAAGGTGGACCTCTCCCATTCTTCGCCTGTTTCTACGTCCTCATCTTCTACTTCTCCTGGTGAAAGTCTGGCTTCAAGTAACCAGGTGGCTAAGAAGAAGAAGAAGAAGAAAAATAAGAATAAGTATCATAAGTGAGAGGCTAAAATTACAACTACTGCTCCGAGTACAACTCAGGTTAGAACTCCTCGTGCTCCTCCGTGGAAGGTCAAGTTTCCTTGTAAATTGTACAAGGATGACCATCTTCTTCATGATTGTCCTGGCATTCCTAGGATCTTAGAAGTATGGTTTCACGATCTGGCCTACCCGTCATCATCCTCTGAAGCTCATCGCGATGCTACCCTATCAACTGATGATGGTAAGAAGAAAGGAAGATTTGATTCCCCTACAGGCTATGTGAAGGCAACCATCTCCTTCACCTTTGTCCGCTCCTGGATAAATATTCCACTGTCTCGGAAAGTCTTACAGCTTCTTCACCCCAACTTCCCATTAGTTATTAACCGCTCCCTTCAGACCCTCTCCCTGTCGACAACAAGATTGACTTAGATTCTTCTCTTGTCCATCCTCTTCTTTCTGAACTTGGCTGTGCTAAGCCTATTCGAGACCAACCATTGGTCGGAAAGAGTGTCGACTCGGGTTCACCACCCATCGATCACTCTGTTTCAGCAGAGTGTCATGCTCATGTTCTTCTCGTCTCGTCAGATTCTCCTGAGTCGGAAAACAACTCTCCTATCCCAGCTGATCCAGAGAGTCCTTCTTCGTTTCCTTTAGTGCAGGGGGGCAATGATATGATTCTCCCACCAAGTAGTTCAGTCATTTCCTTCAATTGGAGTCACCTGACTGCTTTCTGCCTTCCATCTCATGTGCCTTTCCAGATTACAGTACATTCCTATGATAAGGCAGTACCTGGCACTGTCTTGGATGAGGGTGCATCTGTCAGTCTTATGCCTTCCACTACTTGGAAAACTTTGGGCTCCCCACAGCTTGTGCTGGTCGCACAGAGTCTGATGGCATTTGATAGAAGAACTAATCAACCATTAGGGATCCTTCTGAAGTTCCCTATTACTTTGGGAGGAGAAATCGTCTATATAGACATACTAGTTACCCAAGGTGCTTTAGATTTTAGTCTTCTCCTTGGTCATGACTATGTTTATGCCATGGGGGGCCTTGTCTCTTCACTTTTCCTTGTGGTTTGATTTCCATACGATGGAAGAATCGTGACTATAGATCAATTATCATTCTTTAGTCCCCAGGTACCTCCTGCACAGTTGTCATCCCCTCCTGGTTTTTATCCACCGGTTGTATCTGCCCCACCACAGGTCAACTACATGACTACTTATCCCGTACCTGTATCCAGTGATGCTGCCATCGTGCATAGTGTCCTTGGGGCATTGGGTCCCAACTTCAGAGATGTTATCCTTCCACCGAGCATGGCACTCTTAGAAGTAACGACTTCCTATTCAGTATGATGAAGTTCGTTCGGAGCATAGTTCACTTTCCTATGTCAAGCTCCTTAAAAAATGAAACTAGGTCTGGTTGGAGCATAGTTCACTTTCCTATGTCAAGCTCCTTAAAAAATGAAACTGGGTCTCGTCGAGCATAGTTCCTGATCTTGTGTCAATCTCGTTAAAAAATAAAACAATGGTTATGAGGATAGTTCTTTTACTGTGTCAACCTCATTTAAAAATGAAACAACTCCCTTTCCAAATCGAGTCTTTTGGTTAAGATATCGTAACATACAAGTCGAGTCTTTCCAAGATCTCGAAAGTGAACCTTCATTCCATACACTTTGTTGAATGCAGTGAAGCTTGGGGGGCATGTACCTCGTTTTACGTCATTATGCTGGGGGCATGTGAACTTATAACAAGCATAGTTTTTCGTTTCAAGCTTGTGTAAACATGAAACCGAATCCAAGTAGGGTTCTCCATGGTTCAAGCTTGTGTAAAAATGAACCCATACCCATTGTACATCTTGTGATTTCCATTTTTATCCACTAAATTATGCTAGATGAGCCTTGGTTGTTTCATTCCATTGCCACCATCTCTTTGGTTGATCATATGCTTTCACTCGGTTGTTTTTCCTTTCCTGAGGAACTGCAACAATGAGTGGTTTTATTAGCCAGCCTCTTCACCATTACATGTTTTGAGTAGTTCCACCATTGCTGGAACCCATTGCTACCCTTTATACCACTCGTTCCTCTAGGACGAGTCACCTTTAAGCTCTTTTCTGACTCGTAAAATATGAAACGATTACCGAGTATTCTTTTCCCTTTTTGACTCGTTAAAGAGAATAAAAATGGAGGTCTGCTTTTAGCTCTTTTCTAACCATTTAAAGATGAAAAGATTGTCGAGTTATTCCTCTTGACTCGTTAAACGTAAATAAGAGGCAGTTTCCTTTAAGCTCTTTTCTGACCGTGTAAAGACGAAAAGATCGTCAAGCCTTTGTCGTTTCAGGCTCGTTAACAGTTATGAAACGACATGATTTCAGTTGATTTTTTACTTTTTCAAGTCGAAGTCACTAATCATGAAAAGTACTCCTCGATTGTAATGGTCAGGCAGTTCTTTTGAGCATTGTTTTATACTTTTTCGGGCTCGGGAGACACAACTTTACAAAAAAGGACACGCCTGGAGTTTTCTTTTCTACTGTCTTTTCAAACTCTCTAAACATGAAAAGGCACCGAGTTTTCCCTTTTTCAGACTCGTTAAAGCTTGATGACATTGGATTCCATCGAAATGAAGTTTTACAAGCATATGTTATCCCCGTCAAGCTTGTTAATAAAAATAATTGGGGTACTTGCTAGAAATGGTTGGGAAAATGGAACCATAATCATTGTCGTGTCGACAGTATATTGCTCTTGAACATGGCACTTGTCTGCATTCATGTCTGGGTGGGGACATATCATCTCATTTTTCACTTGCCTCCATGGGTTTGGGTGATCCTGTTTGACCTCTGATCTTCTCTTTTCCTTGTCGCCAGGTCCTTTGATTGATTGATGTCAAATACTGCCAAGTCCACTGTCGTGCCGCCGATATGTTCAAGAGAAGTTGACCTCTGCAAAACATCAACCTCCCTCTGATAACTCATATAATCCTAATTCAAAAGAACATTATCTTCCTCTGTCTTGCATCGATGATGTGGGAAACACTATGGCCCACCTTCGATCAAGGTCACTTCCTCTTGACTTCAGCTCATTATCCAGGAAGTTGATCTAGAGACTACCTTCTAGCGCCTTGGATCCTGCATGCCTCAATGACAAGTTCTTCACATTCGACGCGAGGTTTTCATCATTTGCCTCTGATCGAATGATTATACGAGTGTTCGACGCTGAATCATTGATTCACACGCCGTAGATTGTACCAGTAGTACCTTGAGGGCCATCGTCATTATTGGTGGTACCTCTCGTGTCTGTTAATAGCTTTATCATTGGCTAGTAATCAGACAATGTTCTTGCATGTTCGACTTCGACTCCTATATTTGCATGCTTGAACTTGTACTTTGTTCGGATCAAGATGGAGCGCAAGACCCTGGATTTTGTCTGTTGGGATCCAGGCTGTGATTTTGTGGATTATTATGATTATTACATGACTCATTCACTGGATGGCTGTGACCATGCGTGAGTCTATTTATCGATCCTTATTGGATGGCTGCACCCATACCTTGGATCTAGATTATTGTGTACTCTGCTATGGATGGTTGTGCCCATGCCACTTCTATCATGTGTTTGAGATATTGGTTTTACTTCTCCACGCAAGTTTTCCGGTGGCAGTGTTTTCGGTTGGACATGTTCTCATAAAGCATTTCACCCCTCTCTCTCTCTTGGGCCTCATGCTTTAGGGGGCATTTGTTACACAACAATTTTTCACCGTCCCTGCTACCCCTCTCTCGTATCTTGGAGGACTCATTCCAGGACCTATGAGAAGTGACATGGCCTACAAATACTTGCATTGCATTCCCTTGAACATGAGTTTTTTTTCCCTGAAGACATCTCCTGCTCAAAAACCCTAAAAATAGCTCTTTTTCCATTGGCGCGGTTCCACAGTGCAGCGCTCGTGCCAAGGGGGCAAATCCTCCAAAGAGGGCACACCAATTGGCACTCTGTCATAGAGTCGCACCTACGCCAACCATAATCAGAGTTGTTTTTTAACAAATAAATGGTGAAAGTTTCTTCCTAACAAATTCCTAGACTACTATCTATCTTGAGTTGGGTGGTTTGGCTACGGATTTCCATAGAGAGGAAGTGGTTTGCCACCTCTCATGGAAGCTTCCTTGATGATATGGCCAATCGCATGATTACTATGGATGATCCCAACTCCCCTTTCTCCATCTATAAAAGCTTGTCCATTTTCGTTGGCAAGCTAGTTCCAGAGTTTCGGAGTTCCAGAGTTCCAGAGATTGAGAATTGTCAAGTTTCCAAGAGCTTCATGCTGCAAGAGCCTTCTTAATCCCCATAAGGCCAAATCCAAGTAAGGAGATTCTTGTCCAATAACCAAAGAGAGAGAGGCTTGTTCCTATTCCCAACAAGCTTTGCAAGACATGTGCTGCTGACTACCTAGCCAAAGGAGAATCTAGTGTTAGAACTTTGGTTGTATTCTTCTTTGATTATTATTATTAATGAATGACTATTCGTTATGGTTCCACTCTTATTGTTATTTTTGATGATGATGATGAGTTATATCCTTTCTGACTGATATATAGTTGCATATGCTGGATTTTATGTTTGTGTTTGTGTCATTTCTTGTATGTGCAGGTGTCCATTCATGGAGATCATGAGGATTGTGATCTGCACATACAAGACCTCCGTGTGAAGATTTCCTCACCAGCCGAGTGACTCGAGACGAGTCACAATGATTTGGTTGGGGGCCTGTTGGGTAGCGGAGGCCCCGCATAATGGTTTTGGGGCTCAAAGCCCACACTTTTGGGTAAAATTATGGTAAAGGCTCCTTGAGGTGCATGGAGGGCGAATTGTAATGAATCAAGTCAAAGGGTTGTCTGCCCAAAAATAATGTAAGAAAATAAAAAGTGAGTCAGCTTGCCCATGGTCCGCGGACCATAGAAATGTATAAATAGAGTAAGGCTCTATGGGTAGAAGGTAGTTTTTGGTTTTGATCTAGAATGTTATGGGCTTATGAAGGCAATATTCTCTCTCTATCTATAATTCTGAGTCAAGGGTGTTGATAGATAGATAGAGGCTCTACATCTGTGTGCATAGAGGCCTGGTAGACTTCGCAGCTGTGTGCATGGACCCCTACAACTGAGTGCACAGGGCGGATCTGGTTGTACTGAGAAGGAGATAAATAAAGATAAGAATTTTTGAATCATTGTGTGCTTTACCATGAATCTATCTATTGCTTATGTCTAAATTTATGCACTATCTTTAAGAATTCTGAATGCACACACTAGGTTTTATGGTTAAATGTTTGCTTAAAGACCTTGCGAATTAATTATGATCTATAATAAATCCATATAAACAATAAAATTCAAGAAGTGATAGGCTCAGATGTACATGAAGGACAAGGATCTGTGTAGAGTGGCACAGGAGCATAGAACAGTTGCGGCCCTCTAGACCACAACAAGACATCCCAAGGGTACGAAAACCTGGTTCCAGTACCCTCCCCTACTACCTCGGGTGAGACATCAACCCACACTCTGTGGGCTGTTGCCGAAAGGTCCGGTAGTGTGGGATTTTTTTGGCTAATAACTCTTTTGAACCTAGGTTAGGCCCCAATAAGTCAATAGAGCATGCTTGGAGCACTCTAGTATTCACTTGGATTTGGAGAAAAGGGGAGAAGGAAAGAAAGAAAGTGTAGGGAACAATTGGATGTGACAACTACAATTGGATTGTGTGATTTCCTTCCCAATTTATGGATACATGGTATATGCATGTGATTTTCTTCTTATGTGCTTTCATTGGCATGGATATTTTCCTAGAGTGACAATGGATTTAGCATTACCTTTCCATTTCCTGGATAGCCATGGTGTTGTGGGTTTCTTCTACTTGTTTTTATGATTGGTGCTCAGGTTCCCAATGGTTGTGGGTTGGAAAAAAGACTCTGGAAGCCCTAGAATAAATTGTGTTGAGTTAATTTTCGTAGAGCCTAGGTTGGGACAAACGATCTGGAGCCCTTGGTCGGTTGAGTTACTAGTCCCTGGAACCAGGTTGGACAAACACTTTGGAGCCCTGAAAGGATGTAAGTTGAGTTACTAGTTCCTAGACCCCTAGATAAATTAAATGGACACCAATATGGTTGGTGTTAGTGATGTACGACCATAGATGTGGAATCACCGTGGTTGAGGGTTGAGGTGGTTTCACCTCTGTAAGCCCTAGTTTGGTTTTTTTTGGTTATTCAATGATATCCCACATTTATGATTAGAATATTGCACATGGGTTATTGCCTGAAAGAGGAGATTTGGTTCAACCCAATCTATGGTTAGGTGGTACATGGAAGTCCCTAACTTTTTTGGAATTTTCATATGTTAATATGAGACATTTTCCTATTGTGATCTATGAGCATTTTTGGCGATTATGTTGGTGATATTATGGATGAGTTTCCATGGTTTCTATGCTAGTTATTTTGTAGTTATAGGTTGGTTATATGATGTGTATTATATTTTCTCTTTTCATGATTTTCTTAGTTATTGAATGGTTGATGAATGTATGGAATAATAAGTGTTATTGCAGCTAGCTAGAGAGGGTTTAAAGCCTTCTCAGTGGTTCTTAGATGAAGACTCAATTTATGAGCATATATGAATTCATGAACTATAGCTTACATGTTTTCCATGTGTTTGACATAATGTTTGTTGTGGAATAGGTATGTCTTGGGTAAGTTCATGTTCAATTTCTATATGAAAAGCTTCACTATTACGTCATTTATCATTTTGAGAATTTATAGACAATTCTGGGCAGAGGTCTAGAGGCTAGTCTAGAAAGATGTCTCAAATACTGAGACTGTGTTAGTGTCGGTATCTTCATACCTCCATCAGTGATCAAATTGCTCTTTTTGCATGCATATTAGGTGTCCTATCTGACCAGCTACATTCCATTAGGTCATGGATCAACTGATGGTAGTGGTTTCATGTCAATTTCCCTCATGACATTCATCTGTTGACCTGTTGTCACATTTTTTTTAGGTCATTTACTGTCATCTAATTTCAGTTCATTTATAAAAACCAGTTTTAGGGTTTTAGTCTTACTAGGTCTAGGGTTTATCATAATGGTCATCCAAAACTGAATAAAAGGTCAACAGGCACATGATGAGGATAAATAAAATCATAAAATCATAAATTTTTCTTCTATTATGCTCAATAAATTTGTTTTACCTCAAAATTCTGTTTTGAGGTGAAACATGGTTTTTTCCATTATTGTAAAATTTTCATGTAATTTCAATGTTTCTATATGTAATATTTATTCAAATCTATTCTTGGTTACTTGGTGACAAGATCCACTCCTACCATGCAAGAAATCAATGTAAAAGTCCACTTGCAAAAAGGCAAAATTCAGACATAAAGTGAAATAGGGCATTTGTGAAAAAGCTAGCAAAACATTAGAAAAGTGGGTTTGGTTAATGAAAAAATTAAAAGAAAGAGGACATAAAATCCATCCATGTGTTTGAGTCTTCATTGTTGCAAGTGAATGAGCTAAAGGCAAAAAATATTGTTTTTGAAGAAAGAGGCAAAAACTGAGGAAAAAGCCCAAAATTTTGCCGGCGCTGCACACCTACCTGGCTCTAAGCACTTGGTGCGGGTTTTCCATTGAAAATCGTTCTGGCATTGCACATACAAAGTGCATTGCGCACCTATTCATTGAGCGTCAAAACGACTCCAATCACCTTACTTTGCTTCAAATTCCTCAATTGACCTCTCATCAAGTAAGTAAAGCTTTTCATCTTGTTTAGCAAGGGGTTTTTCATCAATTGTGGTGATTTTCATGTCTCAAAAACTAAACCCGAGCTATCCTCCAAAATGTCTCATAATATTTGCAAAGGGTATTGTTTTCTATTGTTTCCATTCCCTTAGATTATTTTCCTACACCCTATTCCCTTAAACTATTTTCCCTAAATCCATTTCCCTTTCCCAAAATCATTAACACTCACTTCCCCAAACCCCACTCCCATTTACCAAACCCTAACCCTATACCCTATTCCAAATCCCTAACTCTCACTTCCTATTCCTTCATTACATCCATTTCATTATCAAAACCCTCCTCTACATTCATAATACCAGTCATTTCCCTCATTCCCCAAAAGAAACCAACATTCACTTCCTATACACATTATTCACCCTCATATTTTAAAATCTCTTCATACTCATCAGCTTTCACTTCAAATTCATAAGCATGGAGATAGATTCAGACTATGAGAGGGAAGAGGGAACTTTCACTGATTCTTCTCAAGAAGCTCATGTACCAAGAAAACCACATAAAGGAGGGAAAATCATCTAGGAGGAGCCCAACACTCTCACAGAAATACTTGCTTTCCCTCTTGCTGTAACTTGCTTTAAACACCAGTCTTGTTATTAGTTTTGTGAAATGGTAGAGAGGGTGAAATATCATCATGAGCTTGCTAGGTTGTTTGTTCTTCATCTTCACAATGGCCAGGTGAACCTTGTTGGTGTCTTTTTCACCTTGATAACTAAAACCATTGCAACAACAACAAGCATACCTAATGTAGGTGAACAATGGAATAAGGGACAACATGTGGGCAGAGAGCATTATGAGCCTTACATTAAGGCTAGTTATTACATGCAAATTAGTAGGGTTTTTCCTTTCAAATACTTGCAGAACATTTATGCTCCTCTAATGAAACTCATCATCAAGTATTTAACCTGTGAAGGGAGGTTTTTCCACCTATATATATATCATGTCAGATTTTCGATGCATTTCACATGAGTGAGGATGATTAACCTCCCATACTTTATATGCAGGAATATTGAGAAGATGGCTCTACATGTGCAAAGGAAACCTTTTCCTCAATAGTTCAAAAACATTTACCACTTCTCACTGATTAAAATTGTTGTCTTGCATCAGCTAAGCTTGCTGAACATACCATGGGATACCTTCATTTCACATGATATTTTCAAAGGTCCTCAAATAATTCCATTAGTGCTTCAAGAGGAAGGAGGGCCTTCAAGACAATGAGATGCTCATGAGACTGAAACTATAGGTGTGCTAGTGTTTGTCACCTATGAGAGAGGCATCAGGAGGCTTTTTTCTACTTCCAGGTGAGTACTATCTCCACCAGAGGTGGAAGGGGTCTCGTTTTCTTCACCGGACCACAGGAAAATGCTATCTTCACTGGGGGTGAAAGGGGCTTTTCCTTCTTCTCTAGCTGAATAGGTTTAGGGAAAAGACAAAGGAAAGCAATAGATGCATGAGGAGGGCCCTACTGAAGGGCAAGACATGGATTTTTTCTTGGTTGAGGAGGAAGACATGGATTTGGGTTGTCAAAGCTCAAAACTCAAAGGCATTATTATCAAAGAGAAGGAAGCTGAAATATAAGCCTTATCTCTTGATCTGAAGAGGGTAAAATGGATTATCAATTTCCTTGAGAAAGAGAACAAGAAACTATAAGACAAGCAAGCTATGATGGAGGTGCAAACAATTAGAGAAAATAGGCAAGTGGCAAAGAGAAGAAAAATCAAAATGACATCCCTTGAGCAAGAAATTGAGGCTGATTGGGAATCATGGTTAGAGAGGGCAAACATTCACTTGGAGAAATTGCTTGAGAAATCCAACAAAGAGAAGAAAATGTAGCGCCATATGGCCTATCACTACCTAACCCAGAACAAAATTTGCAAAACAAGGGTGAAGAGGTTAAAGGCTAAGCTAAAAAGAGCTTTGAGAAGAAAAAAAGAGAAAGATAAGCTCAAGATCTTGAATAAATAATCATTGGCCCAGCAAAGCACCTGAAAAGGATCACTCATGCCAAATTTCAAGAAATTTGGAGCATTTTTTGTCATTTTTGAAAATTCTGATGTAAAACACAAGTTTTTTCAGCAAGCGCTGCGCTTTTGTTGGGGGCATCCATTTGCAAAAAGGTTTGCATTTTTGGAATCAACATGAAAAATATGCATGCTCAGAAATGGTTGAGAATTTTGGACAAGTTCTGGGTCTTGAAAAGGGCAAAAAACACCCAAAAAGTGCCCTCTCTACCACTTTTTTCCACATAGGAAGCAGTCTTGGGCGATTCCATTTTTGGAGTGGCAAATGGACTCCAAATCCAAAAAATCAAGCTGTTCCAAAAAGTAGACTCACCAATATTTCCAATGAGCTATTTTGCACATGATTTGGACTTTGGGGGGCCTTCCAAAAGTGGCCTAGAAAAAGTGATGTGCATAGGATCAGTGGCGTTGCGCATAAGAGGAATTTTGCCAGTTTTGCGTGTTTGTCCATAATTTTGCCCAGTTTGACTATCAATTGACTTTTTCTCTTCTCCTTGGTAAATTTTTAATGGTAAATCATGTAAGATGATGTAAATTTGATGAAAAATGACTTGTGGGGGTAGATACATCAGTTATAGGTAGTTTGAGGTTGAATGAATCAATTTCCATAATTTTACAAGCAAGTTATTCCACTGCCTATTTTCTGGCTCCTAGTTTAGATGTTGTTGAAATAGCTCCTTGACTCATGGATTCGACCCCCAATGGCTAGCATAGGTGATTTGATGCATATATCATGTACTTTATTAGTCATTTGTAAAGGTTGGACTCTTTTGTATGTATTGAGCTCTATTGTAAATCACTTCTGTAGTTTGGCAAGGAAATGAACCAGGGTTTTGCAGCATTTTGTGGGATTCTTGTGGTAATGTGTCTTGGCATTGTTTCTTCCTATGTTATTTAGTTTCTCTTATGTGTATATGTTTCTAGCATCTATTTATTTCTTCATAACTAAATGAATCAAGAGAATTAGGTAGAATCCATTGATATTTAGTGCTCTGCCTTAAGGATACATTTAGTCTATAATGTTTTTTTGTTGTTTGAAGAGGACTCATGAACTTTGCATGCCCTCTCCAACTCCTCACTAGTCTTTAGAATTACCATCACACCCAATTAAAAGTGCCAAAACACCTACCTACCTTACCCCACAGAAACTTCTGCAAATATGAGTTGATTTCCCGGACCCAAAGCTGCCTTCCTTATTTGATCCAGAAACCAATCATCAAAATCAATCAAAATTCTCTGACCTAATATACTTAGCTTAAAATCAACATTTATTTTCAGTCATCTCAAGCCCTTGTTGCCATATTTTAATTGATATTGACAAGGAGAGAGCCCTCTCCTCACCTGGTAGGGCTAGCTACCAGGTTAAGCGTGGTTTGATGTTACCCTAGACCTGCCTTCCTTCCGCCTGAGGTAGATTTAGGCCATAACAGACTGCACCCTCTGAATTGGGTAAGTTGGACCATAACTGCATAGAGGCAGTGTTGTGCATGCAGTTGGAGGCCTAAAACCGCACCAAGGCATTGTCATGCATGTAGTTGTGGGTTTAGGGTAGTGAAAAAGTGCCCCAACTTAGGGTGTGGTCATCTTGGGTGGTCATTTGGCCCTTGAGTGTCTTGTACCCTTGAGGGATGTTGTGAGTTACTAGTTTGTCGACCCTGTAATAATTTTGGTTAAAAATCCATGTAAAAATATATAAGACCACAATCACGGGACACATATTATAAGCTGAATGTTGGGAAAAAAATCCTAGTGGATGTTCATTTCGGTTATTATGGAAAAGGAAATTGTCAAAGGCAATTGAAAAGTTTTTAGAAAGGAAAATTGACATTTTTGGCACATTCATTTATGAAAATAATGGAAATTAAGAGAAAAGGAAGGTGAAAGGTCACATGTTGCATGTGAGGAGGAAAATGAAGGAAAATAATGCAAAATGAAGAAAATAGAGGCCTTTTTGATAAAAAGGATTATGAGAATCAATGGGCAGGCTTGGTTAGTGTAACCTTTTATCAATTTAGTTTTGGAGCTGATGCAGGAGCAATAAGGGCGTTTTTTTTATTTTGTAAATATGTTAAAAGGGGGTGTGATAATTTTTAATATTTTATTAATTAATTTGAATAAAATAGGAGAAGGTTGGGATTTTTGCAAATATCTTTTTATTTAATAAAAGGATATGAGAGAATTTAATTAGTTGAAGGATTTTAGGGATAAAGATCTATCCTTTAGGGATTTTGAGAGATTTAGGGGTTTGTTGAGAAATTGAAGGGATTGAGCATTTAATTAGTTCATTTTTAAAATTGTATAAATTCATCAAGCCTCAAAGGCATGAAAAGGGGAGTGAGAGAGTGAGAGGTTTTTTGCTTGGATGCCTTCGGGCAGATTGTAAAAGGGTCAGCAATTGGGAAATCACGCCAAGTAAGGAGACAGATTGTTATGTAAGTGCTATGTGTATTAATGCAAAAATTTATTTTCTGAAGATTAAATCTCATTTCTAAGTTATGGGTTGGTTAGTGACTGATTGACTGTGTGAGATGGTGCATTAATTTCAAGTGTGAAACTGGGTAAATCGATCACAATTTAGATCGATCCAATACAAGGATAAATTGGGTGTAAATTGACTTCTGTAATCACTAGTTGAAAGACGCACAATTCTTGTTTTAATTCTGGAACATATATATGGAATTCATTGCATAAAGGGTTATTGAAATTCGATTTGAAGAAATCATTACTGAATCTAATTTTACAAGAATTGCTGATGACTAAGGGATGTAGTAAGTTAATCTCTGAACTTTGAAGATATATTGAATTATATGTTGCTGGAATCCAATCTTTGTTTGTGTACAACACTGATAAATCGATATAGAGAAGCGTTTTCAAACTTTGGTGCAGAATGCCCGTGTGAGAAAAGAGCGTTAATTTTCTGGGTTAAATCAATTTAAAACCGTGTGTAATTTAGCTTCAAAGCAATCCAATTCCGATTTTGAGAAACAGCAGTTTCTGAGCAGCATTGGAAATTTAATGTGTGATGAAAAATTCAGGTATGAGCAACTTTGTTTTCTAAATTAAATGAATACGGTCAATTGGGATAGTTTGAGATCGGTTAAATCAATCCACAGCTATTGGTTATAAACAGCGTAGCAAGAACATCAATGAAAGATGGTTTTGAATTCACTTACACTGTGATACTTAATTGATTGAAACCGTGTAAAAGCCTGAAGTTTTGAATCAAATGTATGGTTATGAATGATGAAATCGATTTTAATATTAACTGGGTTTTGAATCTGAATGTATCATGAAGGCGTTCTGAAAGGTGACTAAACAGAGATTGTCAATGTTGAAGTTCAGCAAGAAATTGAAGACACTGTTTTTTTTTATATAGAGGCCGAGGTTCTGAAATCACTGGCATGGGAATTGAATGGTTTTAAAAAAAAAAGACAGAACCCGTAGTGTTGAGATTAAGACCAATCTGTAAGCATTTATTTTTGTTTTATTGATCTATGAATCTAAACGCTGTGATTGCTATAAATGAAAGTTGCAGACTGGTATTTATCAAAGAGCAAAGAGCAGTTTCACTGAATTGAAATGTCAGAGGTGCATAGTGAGTTGAAGCGGCAATAGAGCCAAAGGAAAATGGGTGAGTCAACAGCTAAATGCCGGATTTGAATAATTAGTGCATAATGGGTACAACAGGAAAATGGTTTCATGAAATCAAAATTAGCTTCAATGACGGTTTAATGGTATAGAGAACGGAATTATTGAATTGCATGGTGTTTATGAGGTAAGCCCAATTGCATTAAAACCTGTTGCATATTTATTAAATGGAATGGTTACCATGAGACAAATTTTTGGTGATAAACAGTGAAGAGCGCATATGAAATCTGGGTGTTTGAATTTAATAGAGATAAGCTCTCATATTATTATGAATTGCCAGGTGGGTAATTTTATTGGAGTATCAATGTAAAGTGTGATTTTAATTACAATTAGAATGCAGATGAATTGGGAATGTTAATGGATTTTTGTAACCATTGTTATATTTACAAAATTAAAGCTTCCGCATGATTGAATTTGCCAGTGAATGGACTTTGTTGAAATGATGAAACAAGAAATGCATTTTTTGTATGCATAACAGAGTAGAGATTCTGGTTTTTGGTGGGGTAACTTGCGTTATTTTTGGTATCAGAGCCGGAATGCTCTGTTGAAATATTTATTTTCTGAATGATGACAAGAAGGTTTTGTTGAATTGAAATGTATTTTTGTTGAAAGACTGAAAGGACAATCAGATTTCTAAATCTGATATGCAAACTACACAAGTGCACAGGATTGCAGGGAGGAAAAGATCATGCAAGATCTTAAAGGTGAGATGATTTTTCTGATTTGAAATTTATGAATTGAAGTTTATGGTTGCAAAGAAGATGGCAGTGAACTTGGTATTTAGCTAAAGGCTGAATAAGGAGGACAATTGTAGTGTCCTGAAGAAGAAGGTGAGTTGAAGAGATAGCCTAGAGAGTGAGCAAAGGAGAGTGCTCAAAGAGGTTCCAGAAGCAGTGAACCAGTACTTACCAAAAGACTGAGTGAGGAAGGCTTGGTGAGGTAAGTGGCAGCAGAAGAGATTGCTGTCGTAAAGGCTAGTACAACTTATGGTGAGTGAACAACTCATGGAGAAAGTGATTATGGAGGATCAAAGAAGAGGTTCAGAGGAATGCGATAGAGGTGAGGTGACTGATGAAGTCAGAGAAAGAGAGATTGCAGTAATAAAGGTACAATTGCAGGTACTGGAAGAATGGCTACAAGAGCAGGAAAATCAGAATAGAGGTTGGATCTTTCCACTGAAGAGAAAGAGAGTTATTTGGCAACAATTGTAGAGGAAGTTGAGGCAAATTGTGATTGCCTTGTTGAAAAAGGAACTTAGAGTTCTTGAGCCAGAGTTGGAATTTGAAGATTCCACATGCAGATTTGTTCAGAGGGGAGTGCTTGAGGAAGAAGTCAAGACTGAAAAGTCTTGTGGTTTTAAAATTGATGAG
The DNA here is from genome assembly GCA_000404065.3 of Pinus taeda. Taxonomy (NCBI): domain Eukaryota; kingdom Viridiplantae; phylum Streptophyta; class Pinopsida; order Pinales; family Pinaceae; genus Pinus; species Pinus taeda. Next base: position 171,112 of record APFE031748460.1, read on the forward strand.
TTGTGTGTGTTTGCAGGTACAGCACAGGGAGAGGAGCAAGCTTTAGAGATTGTTCAGGAGAGAGAAGAGTTGAATATGAACGCTGTTTAGATTGATGCTAAGATAGCAAGATCTCACAAGGGAATGAAGATAGAGGAAGCAAAAAATGGTGATGATGATATGCTTCAACAATGCTACAGAGAAATTGCATTGCTAGAATATTTGTTGAAGAATTCGAAGTATGACAAGGAGATTGCAGCAGATGAAAGAATTCAGTACAGTGAACGAGTACAGAAAGATATCATGGAAGCAGATGATGTGAGAGAAAGACTCGTTGACAATCTTGAGAATTCTTCAGAGAATTCTTTGGGTAAAGAGAATCAACATACTGATGTGCTGATAGTGGAGGAGAATTCAGAACAGCATACTGAAGTGCTGGCAAAGGAGGACAAGGCACTGATGCCTTATGATTTTTGTTCTAACAAGTGTTTTGTGAATGTAGGTATTGTTGCAGAACATTTGACTCAGTTGAGTAGTCAAATGAAGGAAGAAGAAGTTTTCTGTTCCAGAAGACAAGAAGGCATGGATGATCAGGTGGCAGTCAAAACAGAAACAAGCATAGAAGCAAGAAGTCAGCAAGTGACAGTACAGATAGAGAAAATAAAAATTGAGCAAGCCGTCTTAGCTCAGCAGACAGCTAGAAATCAACAGCTGAGAGATTTATTGGATCGAGAGATTGAAAGTATTAGAAGACTGATGACGAAAGAATCCCGGAAGAGACCAGGAGCAAGAAAGAAAAGGAAAGACAACAAGAGAAAGACAACGAAAGATTGCAAGAGCAGAGCAAGTGGAGCACTACAGCACAAAATATGGAAGCCTGGAGAACAACAGCAGATAACAACAACAGTAAAGCAATTAACAAGCAAAGGAAGATTGCAAAATAAAATTTGGGATCCAGGAGGAAATATCCAGACTTATGACCAGGAGGTAATGAATTTTCTTACATGGGGAGTCTGATGCAGGAGCATTAAGGGTGTTTTTTTTATTTTGTAAATATGTTAAAAGGTGGTGTGATAATTTTTAATATTTTATTAATTAATTTGAATAAAATAGGAGAAGGTGGGGATTTTTGTAAATATCTTTTTATTTAATAAAAGGATATGAGAGAATTTAATTAGTTGAATGATTTTAGGGATAAAGATCTATCCTTTAGGGATGTTGAGAGATTTAGGGGTTTGTTGAGAAATTGAAGGGATTGAGCATTTAATTAGTTCATTTTTAAAATTGTATAAATTCATCAAGCCTCAAAGGCATGAAAAGGGGAGTGAGAGAGTGAGAGGTTTTTTGCTTGGATGCCTTCGGGCAGATTGTAAAAGGGTCAGTAATTGTGAAATCACACCAAGTAAGGAGACAGATTGTTATGTAAGTGCTATGTGTATTAATGTAGAAATTTATTTTCTGAAGATTAAATCTCATTTCTAAGTTATGGGTTGGTTGGTGATTGATTGACTGTGTGAGATGGTGCATTAATTTCAAGTGTGAAACTGGGTAAATCGATCACAATTTAGATCGATTCAATACAAGGAGAAATTGGGTGTAAATTGACTTCTGTAATCACTAGTTGAAAGACGCACAATTCTTGTTTTATTTCTGGAACATATATATGGAATTCATTGCATAAAGGGTTATTGAAATTCGATTTGAAGAAATCATTACTGAATCTGATTTTTACAAGAATTGCTGATGACTGAGGGACGCAGTAAGTTAATCTCTGAACTTTGAAGATATATTGAATTATATGTTGCTGGAATCCAATCTTTGTTTGTGTACAGCACTGATAAATCGATATAGAGAAGCATTTTCAAACTTTGGTGTAGAATGCCCGTGTGAGAAAAGAGCATTAATTTTCTAGGTTAAATCAATTTAAAACCCTGTGTAATTTAGCTTCAAAGCAATCCAATTCCGGTTTTGAGAAACATCAATTTCTGAGGAGCATTGGAAATTTGATGTGTGATGAAAAATTCAGGTATGAACAAATTTGTTTTCTAAATTAAATGAATACGGTCAATTGGGATAGTTTGAGATCAGTTAAATCAATCCACAGCTACTGGTTATAAACAGCGTAGCAAGAACATCAATGAAAGACGGTTTTGAATTCACTTACACTGTGATACTTAATTGATTGAAACCGTGTAAAAGCCTGAAGTTTTGAATCAAATGTATGGTTATGAATGATGAAATCGATTTTAATATTAACTGGGTTTTGAATCTGAATGTATCATGAAGGCGTTGTGAAAGGTGACTACATAGAGATTGTCAATGTTGAAGTTCAACAAGAAATTGAAGACACTGTTTTTTTTTTATATAGAGGCAGAGGTTCTGAAATCACTGGCATGGGAATTGAACGGTTTTAAAAAAAAAAGACAGAACCCATAGCGTTGATATTAGACCAATCTGTAAGCATTTATTTTTGTTTTACTGATCTATGAATCTAAACGCTGTGATTGCTATAAATGAAAGTTGCAGACTGGTATTTATCAAAGAGCGAAGAGCAGTTTGACTGAATTGAAATGTCAGAGGTGCATAGTGAGTTGAAGCGGCTGTAGAGCCAAAGGAAAATGGGTGAGTCAATAGCTAAATGCCAGATTTGAATAATTAGTGCATAATGGGTACAACGGGAAAATGGTTTCATGAAATCGAAATTAGCTTCGATGACGGTTTAATGGTATAGAGAACGGAATTATTGAATAGCATGGTGTTTATGAGGTAAGCCCAATTGCATTAAAACCTGTTGCATATTTATTAAATGGAATGGTTACCATGAGACAAATGTTTGGTGATAAACAGTGAAGAGCGCATATGAAATCTGGGTGTTTGAATTTAATAGAGATAAGCTCTCATATTATTATGAATTGCCAGGTGGGTAATTTTATTGGAGTATCAATGTAAAGTGTGATTTTAAATACAATTAGAATGCAGATGAATTGGGAAAGTTAATGGATTTTTGTAACCATTATTATATTTATAAAATTAAAGCTTCCGCATGATTGAATTTGCCAGTGAATGGACTTTGTTGAAATGATGAAACAAGAAATGCATTTTTTGTATGCATAACAGAGTAGAGATTCTGGTTTTTGGCGGGGTAACCTGCGTTAGGAGCTCTCTCATTATTCTATTCTCTCTCTCTCTCATACTCTTGGACACTTATAATTTTCTTGGAGCACTCTTGGAGAGTGTTACATACTTGGATGCTTGGATCAAGAAGGAAAAAGAAGAGCAAGAAAGAGCAAGAGAACATCGGGATCGAAAACTACAATGGAGTTTTCTTGCAGTTGTTGAGTTGCATGCATGTTTTCCTCACCAATTTTGGAATGCATGACATATGCATGTGGTTTCTTGGTTATGATCTATCATTGGCATGGAGGATTTCCTAGATTAATAGTGGATTTGCCTAGCCTTGCCATTTCCTAGGTAACCATCATGTTGTGGGTTCTTTTTCCTTTTATTTTTTGGCTGGTTCTCATGTTTCTTTAGTTGTGGGTTGAGTTACTAATTCCTGGAGCCTTGGTTGGACAAATGATTTGGAACCCTGTAACAACTTTGGTTGAGTTTCTAGTCGTGGAGCCTTGGTTAGACAAATACTCTAGAGCCCTTGGTGGGTTGAGTTACTAGTCATGGAGCCTTGATTGGACAAACGCTCTAAAGCCGATGATAATTATGGGTTGAGTTACTGGTCCTGGAAGCCTTGGTTGGAATAATTGATCTGGAGCCCTAGAAGGCTTGGGTAGAGACCAATCTAGTGATGGTTTGTGTTGTCTGACTGTGAGGTGGAATCACTATTTGACGGGCTGAGGTGGTTTGGCCTCTGGAAGACTTGTTTCGATTTTGATGGATTTTTCCATGAGATCCCACATTCATGCTTGGAATATGACATGGGGGTGACTGGATGAAGAGAGATTTGGCTCAGCAATGTCTATGGTCAGGTGCTTTATGGAAGTCCCAAACCTGGTTGGCTGTTGCATCATTAATATGAGGTTATTTCTCCTTGGTAATTCATGAGTATTATAATGGTTTATATGTGGATTATATGGATATTGTTTCATTGGTATTTCTGTTGTTATTATATTGGTAATAAACATGTACTATGACAGTGGCTGTGTATGGTTCTCATCATGTTTTTACTTGTAAATGAATTAACAATGTATCTATGGCCTAATAGATGAAATTGCAATTGATGTGTTGAGGCATCAATGCTTCTTATTGATGCTCAGATAAGTATGAGATCCCTATGCTCAGTTTTGTAGTTAAGACCTATAGTGTTAGGCCCCTATACTACTAATTTAACCCCTTATTGTTATTAGTACAACCCCCTTATTATATTGATATACCCATGTAGTCCCCATATTGTTACTATTGTTCCCCATAGAAGCCCACTACCATTATTATTGTGCCTTTACATTATTATTGTTATGTCAGCTCTGATTATATTATGACCTCTTAGACTCCTATATATAGAAAGGAGGTCTTGTCATTTGTATCATCGAAGAATTGTTCATTTGTGTAATGTAAAAGAGGTCGCCCCCTCAAAGAGGCTTATTTCTAAGGCGTTGATATATCTTTTCTATCTTTTTGTGAGTTGGTTTCATAACATTTGGAATTAGAGCTTTGGATTCTAGGGTTTCGCTGCTCCAAACAGGTCATTGTGGAATTTGCGCTATAACTCTTTTTCTGCGACTTTTTAGATGCTACTAAAAAAACCCATTTGGCACAAAATCATTCTAAACCTTGGGTCCACACTTCATAACTTTTTGCGCTATATTTGGGAGATATGATATGAGGAAGTTGGCCTTTTTGCAGACTCTTGAATTACATGCCAAATAAGTGACCTGGGGAAAATTGTCATAACTTTTGTTTTGAGCATCGGATTGAAATTTCGTAAGAATTTACAGAAAGAGGATAGACTGTAGTTTCCTGTGCATATGTTTTAGATCTGAAGGTAAAAACAGTGACACGTGGCACTTCATACAAGTTCGCTCTTTTGAAAAGGTCTATAATCAGGTCATCTTGGGAGATTGTGCATAACTCTTTCTTGGAAAATCTAAATTCGATCAGACTAGTGGTATTGGAAAGAGGACACAGAGGGCTATTTTAAATCAAAATTTCAAAACTTAAAGATCCTAAAGTACAAAGTTACAGTTGTTGCAAGTTTTAGCTCCTCAAATCAAGAAATAGCAAGATGAAGAAGTTTGATGGCAAGGATCCGTAAATTTGATACTACAGATGGAGAAATATTTTGATCTTCATGGTGTACCACTATTACAAAAGGTATGTATTGCATCTTCATATTTAGAAAAAAGATCAAATTTTATGGTATAAAGGGCTTTGTTCTCATAAACAACTTGTTACATGGTCAATTTTCACAGAGGAAATTATAGCACATTATGAGAATACAAGGAGCAACACCTTCTTTAGAGCAACACCACAACAATTGGAAGAAAAAGGAGAAAAAGGTCTTTGTTACAAAGCGGAAGGCAAAATTATGGCAACGAAAAATTCTACCTCTCACAACTATAAAGATGGAAGTGTTGTTTCTCCTAGCCTTCCACAACCTACAAGGGTAACACCACAACAATTGGAAGGAAAAAGAGAAAAAGGGCTTTGTTACAATTGTGATAGCAAATGCACTAAAGGTCATAAGTGTGCTAAGAAGAAATTATTTTACATAGTGTATGAAGGGGAGGAAGAAAATGATCAAGAAACATCAAAAGAAGAGGATATATGCTAGGACCCAACCCCAAAGAAAGAAGAAATGAATCCGACCATATCTTGTAAAACATTGCCAAGAATTACCACTCCTCAAACTCTCAAGATAGAAGGACATATCAAGAAGAAAAAGGTTCAAGAAGTGAAATATCACATCAAGAAAGAAGAAATGAATCCAACCATATCTTGTAATGCATTGGCCGGAATTACCATTCCTCAAACTCTCTAGATAGAAGGACATATCAAGAAACAAAAATGTTCAAGAAGTGAAAGATCACATCGAGCATCAAGAAATGAATCCAACCATATCTTGTAAAGCATTGGAATAAATTACCACTCCTCAAACTGTCAAGATAGAAGGACATATCAAGAAGAAAAAAGTTCAAGCAGTGAAAGATCTCACCGAGCATCAACAACAAGTTCTGTAACTTTTAAAGGATAACGCCACTTTGGTGCAAAATCAAATGAAACAGTAGGTAGATCAACATCATATTCAAAAATGTTTTGATGTAGGTGATTGGGTGATTTTACTGCTACATCTAAAGCAAGCTATTTATGAGAAGGAAACGTTGGCAATACTACATGCACTTAAGAAATGGCGACCTTACCGAATGGGAATACACTTCAAGGTAAAAATGGATCATGATAGTCTTAAATAATTTTAGAACAAATATTATATTTAGAAGAACATAAAAAATGGGTCACAAATATGTTGGGTTATGAATTTGACATCATCTATAGAAAAGGGAAGAAATTTTTTTTTGTAGATGCACTCTCAAGAAAGGATGAGGATGTGGAAGCATTGTTTTGTGATATTTCTATTATCCAACTAGATTGGATAAACAAAGCAAGGGATGAATGGAAGAAGGATGAAGAAGTGTGGTCACTCATTCAAAAGTTGCAGAAGATCCCATTTCAAACAATATTGCCAGAACTTGAAGAGGAAGGAAAAATCGTATTAGAACCTGGAGCAGTCATAGAAGCAAGAACCCAACAACTACAAAATCGATCAATTTAAGAGTATCTTATCAAGTGGAAGAACTTACCCACTGAAAATTCCACATGGGAGGACAAGAATTTTATACAGAAGAATCAAGAACTACTCAAGCATTGAGGACAACACTTTTTGAAGGAGAGGGGCATGTTAGGTCCCTATACTACTAGTGTAACCCCTTATTGTTATTAGTACAACCCCCTTATTATATTGATGTACCCATGTAGTCCCAAAATTGTTACTATTGTGCCCCATAGAAGCCCACTACTATTATTATTGTGCCGTTACATTATTATTGTTATGTCAGCTCTGATTATATTATGACCCCTTAAACTCCTATATATAGAAAGGAGGTCTTGTAATTTGTATCATCGAAGAATTGTTCATTTGTGTAATGTAAAGGAGGTCACCCCCTCGAAGAGGCTTATTTATAAGGCGTTGATCTATCTTTTCTATATTTTTGTGAGTTGGTTTCATAACATGTAGCTTTCATGTTTGTGACATGTTTGACGAAATTCCTGTCATGGCTAGTAGCGGTCCAATCTAGTCCTCGTTGATGTTTTGAAAATGTATCTTTGTTTCACTATGAATTTCATTTATGAAGGTGCCATTGAGTTCTACGCAATGACCTGCGCTATGGGCCTCAAAAAATGGCACAAATACCAAAGACGTAGGCACAACATTAGGGAAAAAATTCTTTAGAAGATCCCTTGCCCTTACTATGGGAGCTTCTAGAGCCTCCTAGATGCACCCTTGTCCATATCAAGGGAGCATCCATGGGTTTGATGCACTAAAATTTCAATTGGTCTCAGGGGTAGGTTACCAGAATGGTTGGGATGACTCCTCAGGGTTTTGTTGTTGATGTGGAATATCTGTATGATGTCTTCTGTTGGTTCCACTTCCTTAACTGGCACATACAGAGTCAAATCATATCATATTAACTTCTCGTCACATGATTAGCCTGGTTGGCCGACTTACTTGGGTAGATGTGGGAGGACTGTGTTACATACCCCACTTCCATAACTAGAGCTTGGAGGTTGGGTCATGTCATAGTAACTCTTCGTCTGATGTTTACCTTAAAAGGCATTGAAATTGGGTAAATGTGGGAGGGGCGGTTACAGTAACTTATCTATAAAGGGAGTGAGGTGAGATGGATGAAGGGTTAGAGGACTAGAGAATCAAAACCACACCCTTTGTATTGTGAAAACATAAATCTTAAGCCATGAGCATAACCATTGACCTAAGCTAAGGAATTAAGGGGGCAAAGGATGAAAATCTACATTACAAGTATAAAGTGTAGTGGTTTAAGTGAGATGAGTTTGTATGCTATTGTAAGATGTCCCTTCTCACTATAATTTATTACTAGTTAACTCCTCTTAGATAGTTTTGTGGTCACTGAAGGCACAACCAAAGTTGTGTTCCATTTTCTTTGTGTAAAGTGAACCACGAAACCCAAATGAAAAAATGACAAGTTAACCAAACTGCATGATGGGGAGGGTTTTTTTCCAAATTCCTACATTCAAGAGTGAGAATGTCAGTAGACTTGGGCCTCACACAATGTCGCATGTTGGCTAACCCTACAACTCCATTGTTTAATTCTACAGTTTAGAAAAGGGAATTGTTTAAATATTTTGATCATTCCTTCTTTTCTTCATTATCTTTAAAGAATACATCATTTGTTTCATCCATGAATTTATTCCTTTCTTTAATTGGTAGAACTAATAGAATACAATCTACTTTGCTAGGAAAATCAAAGATTTAATAGCTTCTTTGTTAACTGAATTTAGCCATTAATCCAAAATAGAGTTCTAAGGCCATGCATATTGATGTTTTGTATGTGGGTGTCATGGATTTGGACTGAACTATTAATGAAAACCTCATTCTGGTGTTCAATAAACATTCTAAACCCATAAACTATATTGGTTATTATTAATGCACTATAGTAAAGTATTGGATATTTTACCTGTTTCTTTTCATCGTCTTACTATGTAGGAAACAACTATGAGCTAGGTCCACTTTCAATCTTTTATTAAAATGGAGTTGCTTCTAGATCCAATGCCCCAAAGCTCTTTGATCAAAAAATCCAGATTCACATCAGGCTCCCACTATCATAAGGGTTTAAAATGGAGTTGTAGTCCGATGACATCCAATGGCTAGGATCTCTTTAATTCGATTGCCTAACAACCTATCAGACCCCCAACTAGTCTTAGTGCTAAAAAAAACTTGTGTGCTCAATGAAATCCAATGCCTCTATTTAATTCCCCCAGAAGTAACTCCCATCATCAACTCCTTACCATACAATTTGATAGATTCATGTAGTGAAATAGCCACTTAAAACATTTCATTTGATTGTAGTTAGTTGCTATGGATTATGCATATATGTATTAAATGTATTTTTTTTGTAAACCAAGTTAATTTTTCGAAAAGTTAAAAATTTGATTTATGTCCTGTATTCCTTGGGTAAAGCTTTCCACCATTTCTAGTGGTAAGGCATATATGAAACTGGTTAAATGAAAGAGCGGAGTTATAGATAAGTGATATATATATATATATATATATAATATATATATATATATATAAATATATAAATATATATAATATATATATATATATATATATATATATATATATATATATATATATATATATATTATAGATATATATATATATATATTATATAGATATATATGATAAGTGATTTTTTCCAAAACCCAGTGATGTAGGCGAAGAGTGAAAAAAAATGATTTTCTCTCTCAAATCCCTTTTCCATCACTTCGATGAAACGAGCGACCAACAAAGAAAGAATTATAAAAAATTTAAATAGTTTTTAAAAATAATATAAAATAAATTATTAATATAAAAATAATATATTAATTTAAAAAATAAATAAATAAATTATTATTCAAAAAGATATAAAATTACTAAGATAACTATGATACAAATTAAAATGCTAATAATAGAAGTGAGTTATCCAACAACCTTATTTTCTGAAGTTGCACAACATGTCTTAGTTATAATTTTGTCTCTTTTGGGAGAAGATGATACCGGGATAGTAAGTGAACCAACCTTGAGGTTTTTGAGTTTGATATTGCAACCAAATATTGTTTTTGATATGCCTTCTTACCTATCCAAGTCTATTATTTTTCAATTTGAGAACTATCATATTTATGGTTATTTTAGATATCCCTCTATCCTATTCTATATGTTCTTATACGCACAAACTAATAAGTTTTGACCATCTAGGTTAGAATATTTGGGATTAAAAGAATCAAATGAAATATGTGATTGAATGGACTAGTGTTGTTAGGAAGAAGGAAAATAGTGAGGGATTTTCTTATTACTTGCCATCATTCCTGGTCACTGTATATACTATTTTGAACAATTAGCAACCTCTAAGGATTTTTCTTGAAGCAGAAGAGTTGTTATAGCTTAGAAAGGACACTAGAGTGGGGGAATGGTATATTTTTTAAGATTACACTAAGATAAGACTATATGGGGTTGAAGTACCAATATTTGTTTGCACGTTTTTTTGCCTATGAGGACATTTTATCTTGAATTTATAAGGAAGAGTCTAAATGTTGGCCAAGTTCATCTCGTTCCTGCATGCACAGGGTATATTTTAAAGTTATAAAGAACTATTAGGCCATTCATTGTGAATAAAAAACAAGCCCTCCTGTAAGTTGAATAAATGACGAAGGAGTTTCGCTTTGATCAAGGAGAGAAGTGTAAAAATGAACCTCATCATATAATTTCAAATAAAAGAGGGGAAATCAATTATGCACCTTATATTCATGAAAGCAAGCTAAAACTTGAGAAAATTGAAAATCAAGAAACATGGCCAGACAACAAAATGCAACAAATAATAGATATTCAAACCCTTGATGGATAAGAGATTGAAGAGAAATATAACTAAAAAAATTGATGTTGAGATATAAGATTCACAATTATGAAAGAGAGAAAGGGTTCAAAGAGAAGAAGAAGAAGGGGTAAAAATTAAATTAATAGAGGGACCCTCAAATTAGCCATGTTTTCAAATGAAATTGGGAAACCTAGAGTGCTTTACCTACTCCTTTGTTTCCACTGATTTAGCAACATTCTCAATTGAAGAAACTCCCTCCACCACAGAAGTGTTATAGAGGAATTATCAACAAATTGAAGAAAGAAGTCATAAGGTGAGAATTAAGATGGAAAATCAGCTAGTAGCACAAGAAAATACAACTTATCAAACAAGACTACTCTCTACTATGGATTTAGAAAGAAATCAATTAAAAATGTCCCTCATGCATCCAACTGTTTAGTCTCTTCCTTCAAAACCTATTTTTAAAACTTTAGATCTATCCATAAATGTACTAGACATCCCACTTCTTGACAAGACTAATTTTCATAGACAACCAAGGGAAATGATATATAGTTACCTAAGAAAAACATCTTTGAAAATAAATAAATAAGAAAAAATTTTGGAGAATGTTTCAAATCAAATCAAGCAAGAAAAGGCAAATTCTAGGGCACTGGATATTCAAAATGAGCACTATAAGAATGTAATTTTTAAATTGGGAAAATATTTAGAAAACAAGGAAGCTATCAAAACCCCATTTCAAAACATAAAATCTAAGATGTAGTCTTTAAGGAAGAAGTTGAAATACCTTGGACTAAGCATGCTCAAACAACTAAGCTAGATCAAGCTAAGAAAGAGAAGGAAGTGCCAATGAGAAAGTTAGTGGACATAAACAAAGAAATTGTCATTTTGTAGGAACAAGTGTAGGGATTACAACAATCAATCAAAAGCCATGTTTGGACTATTTTGGTCCCGAGTGAGTCAAATGAACCTTTAGATAAGCTTACAAATGTTATGGTAGAACTCAAAATTTTAGAGGTTGAACTGAAGAAAATTCAAAAACAACCTAACTCAGGTAAAGGACAAGCTTGAAATCAAGGAGAGGAGGCTAATTACATAAAAAAAAACCAATGATAAGTTGACCGCTAAGAACAAGCCAACATAAGATGAGATCAATGAGTTAAAAAACAAATTTGAAGGGCAATATCTTTCTAATTGAAATCTAGACAAATGATTTGGGATGATATCATCTAGGAGGTCCATTCTATATGGGAGTATATTCATATAATTTATCAACAAAATATTATGGTAAATGGATCTAAATTAAGCATTGTTGCATGCAAGAAAACTATACAGAAAGATGAAATGAAGGCTAAGAAGATGATCACATATTTAAATGGAAAATCTTCAGCTGAACTTAGGGAATTAGATATCATAGAAAAATTTAGATTAATTATGGAAATTAGAAAAATGAATGAGAAAATCCTACTTCGTATTCAGGATGAGAATAGATTAAAGGAGGTTTAGAAGTTAGTGTATTTTTTTGTTCCAAATTTTACCAGAGGACTATAACTAGTCTACCTAGTTATTGGGACCAACAAGGAAATTTACTTTCTTGGGAACTATATGAAAAGGAACTAGTGGTTATTAAAACTAGAGCAATACAACACATGAAAATAATGAAATTCTAAAGGGAATAACTATAGTGAACTATTTGCAGAGGGACTTCCAACTTCTTTGGCTGCTGAAGACACTATATGTTGCAAAACCTAACTATACAAAGATTTCAAATTTGAAAGTTGCATTCTAGAAAATGATCCAGTGTAAGCTCCCAAATGAATCACTTTGGAAGAAGTGTGAAAGGTTGATTACTCCTACTAAAGTTGAAGTTCAAATGGAAGAACCAAGCACCAATCCTCAAAGTCAATGTTCCACTACTCATCAAACTTCTCAGAAATGAAAAAATTTCATTTTGTAATGTTGTAAAATACTTTTTAGTTACTGATAGTTAAGTTGTTATACATGTTTTCACAGTTACCTTTGTAACTAATTTTGATGTAATATTTAAAAGACATGAGAACCACTAGAAAATGGTTTGGAGTTTTGGTATTTTGAGTACTTGTGTAATCATTTTGGCTTTCTTGGAGATAATAATAAAAGTCACTAGGTTGATTCTAGTATGTATTGGTACATTGTAGTATGTGTTGTTTCTCTTATGTGTTTTCCATATTCATTTTCCTTCTTTGAAGCACGCGTATGGTCATAGCAAATTTATTTGAGAAAGTTACATATTTATTTTATGTATCTTTAATAGTTATAGTGAATACCTGTAAGTTCTGTTCAAAGACATCTTAATAGGTTGTCCACTGCTCTGCACTTCCATTCTTAATCTAAATCATTCATACTTTCATCATAGAGTTTTAAATTTGGATTATATTAAAGGGCCCAAGTTATAAACCCTAGCCTCTTATCAATTCTCCTTTCTAGAAAAATAATTAAAGTCTTGCTAATATAAGGCCAATATGGGCAAAAATATTCATCTCCAAGATTAAGTTCTATTACACAAGGGAATATATCACCTTTGTGCATATTTTAATAATTTTTTAACAATCCTTGAAAATTTTTGAAATATCTTTGTGGATGTCCTAGGCACTGGTTCCCTTTTAGCCATGAAATATCTCTAGGGTGACAACACAATGTATGGTGGGAAATTTTACCCACCAAAAGTGGTAATACCATAAGATAATTTTTGTCCCAGAATTGTCTTCAGCCGATAGCCAACAATGCCTGACATTCACTAGCATAGCTGAAGTATTGTGCCATTTGATCTCTGATCGCTGAGTCAGTTTTAAATCCCCTTTCCCATCTATCGAGAGCATGTATTTGAAGATGAGAAATCCAATTCTAAAGGTATGTTTTTCATTATGCCATTGGGTGCTTATGTTTGTTTCTCCTTAAGCATGTGGATGTGGACATAAATCTGTTAAATCACGTAGAAGATAGTGGGTAAAAGAGGATATGACAATGGATCTTGAAGACACAAAAAAAACATTGCATTGAATAAGAGCTTGGTCAAGACTATAGTACATGGGATGACTACTTTGAGAAATTTATTGTTTGTGTATGTTTTGTATGTCATGGAAAGAAATAATTCAAATGAGCAATTGTAAAAATAGATTACATAGACGATGAGCTTCTAGTGGGTAGTATGCCTCCTACAATCGATTGGAATCCAATGGGAATTTTTGTAAGGAATTTTCAAATTTTATATAAATAATATATATTCTTCTTTTAAACATTGTTTTATATTATTTAAATAATTAATTTTTTTTCCTAATGATTACTTGTACAATAAAGTTCTTAGTTTAAATTTTCTTGGAGCACCAAATTCCAACCTAGAAGGAGATGCTCATTTATCTTATGATACATCTAACAAAAATATGTTCACATATACTAGCTCAGAAGATGAGGAATTGATGAAAACATGTAACATAACAAGAACCAATTTAAAGATGCATACTTTACTTAAATACAAGGGGAAGGTGGACTACATACCCTACAAGAATGAGTGTGATGGAGATGATGACTTTCCCTTGAGTCTGAGATCAATTTACAAAGATACATTTGATCATTAACTACATTGTGCTTGGTCCAATAATCAACAACTACTTAGAGTGTATGAGATGTTTCAATTTTGGGGATACAACTACATTATACGACCCTCCAACATTCATGGAGTGAATCTAGGCCTCTTTTTTTTCCAAAATTTCCATGTGGGATTCAAACATAGAAACAATTTACAAAAACTCACTATGAGATTAATGTCATATTATGGTCTGTCATATTACCATGGTGAATGGAGAAAGCTAGCAAAATATAAGAATAACATGTCAACATATGGTCTAAATTCAAATATGTGTACACATTGTCTCTAGTTGGAAAGTGGAAAAGAAATGAATAGAGGTCATCTTATATATATAGATGTACGTGCATACACAAACAAATATTATAGGACTTAAAACAATAGTAAGGGAAGGGACCATACTGTAAGATCAAATTGTCATTTTGTTGAAGTTATAAATGAGAAAGATGGAGATATGGAAAGAGAGGTTGATAGATTGATAATGGTTGAGGCTATTATTGACCTTAACATTGGGGATGAGTTATTGATTAATTACCCCTTCTTAAAACACACTCTGCATGAAAGAAAAGGGAAGAACAAGGTCTCCCTAAGGATGTTCTTAAGGGAAAAAAAACAAATAACAATCAATGAGTGCGGAATAACGTTTTATAAACTATGTTGTCAAAATTGTATAATGTTCCATTATTCAATTGATCTCTCTCTCTCTCTCTCGTCTCTCTCTCTCTCCTCTCTCTCTCTCTATATATATAATAATATATAATATATATATATATAATATATATATATATATATATATATATATATATATATAGAGATTGATGATACACACACTAATACCCAAGGTAAAATTGGGTTATTAATATTTGGACGAGATGATCTAAACCATCCTTTAAATCGTACGAGGGTGAAGAAAGCAATATTAAAGAGAACACTATCAACTTAGAAATTTGAATATTTGATGAGATTAATATACATTAACGACATGCCACCTAACCTTAATGATGATGATAATAGTGAAATGAAATGCATGAAGAAGGATTGAGTGAAATGCTTATAGTTTTTTTTGGGGATGGAAAAAAGGATGACAATAATGATCATATGGTTGCTAATATAAATGATAGCAGGGATAATTACCAACGATGTAATCTTGATGATAACAACCTAAAATCCTCAATCAAGCAAGTTGCTAAGACACCCATGTTCAGATCAGGTGCAAGTAGAATCTCAAAACTTGCATGCACATTAATGTTATTAGAAATCAAGTCACTATTTGGTTGGTCAGATAAAGGATTCACTACCCTGCTGAAGTGATTTGAAATATATTTCTTACTTTACATTGTCAATTGGTGTATGTAATTCCTAAACATTCATCAACTTTGTTTATATTTCTTTAAGGGGATTTTAAAATCATATATTGAGTATAAACAATCCTAATATAGATTGACATATCAAACATGTTCATCATAAGTAAAAAATTCAATTGATTTAATCTTGGGCAATCTTACAGGGCACTAAAAACTAAAATATTCCCTAAATATAATGTGTTTCCATCAACTTGCAGAGAAGCACATTAGTTGTTGGCTGAGTTGGGGATTGAATATAAGAAAAATAATTCATGTAAAAATGATTGAAATTTATAAATAAATGAATATCAAGATAAGATAGAAATCCCTGTATGCAAAGAGAAGAGATATCTTATAGATGTACAAGGTGCTATAATTCTGAATAAGTTTTTACATCACAGCCAATTATACCTATAATTCAATGAATAATTTGCTGCAAGTCACTTTCACAATTTATGGAATGGCATGCAAATAAAATGAGTAAATATGGATTCATCCGAATTCCAGCCGATGCCAAAACAATGAAACACCTAAAGGAAAAATGGTTAACACAATTCAAAGATGAACCCCATAGTATTATGTTTGGTCTTGAAATTGATGGAGGGTGACCATTATATTTCTTGAGCTCAAATTATAGTGTTTGTCCAGTCATATTAATAGTATACAATATCCCCCCATGGATGAGTGTTATAAAGGAGCACCTTATTACGACTCTCATCATTTGAGGAAAACATCAAGTAAAAAAATGGATGTTGATCTTGCACCTTTTATTGTTGGGATGCAACTGCTATGGAAATAGATAAGAATGGATGACATGTCACGTCCTCCATCAAATAGGTCCTCCATGTTGTATGGTGTGCTATGTTGGACTATTCATGATTTCCTAGGACTTGCTGTTTGTTCTGGTAAGAAAAAATATTTACATATTTACACTCATAATTTATTTTCATACTAACTTTCACACTTACCTTTATACTATTATTTTTATGTTATTAATGCTACATATTGAATTGTAGGGCTTCAAACAAAAGGGATATT
Organism: Pinus taeda; assembly: GCA_000404065.3. Taxonomy (NCBI): domain Eukaryota; kingdom Viridiplantae; phylum Streptophyta; class Pinopsida; order Pinales; family Pinaceae; genus Pinus; species Pinus taeda. The sequence continues at coordinate 187,707 of APFE031748460.1, forward strand.
TTCGTTTCCAAGTTGTGTAGAACAATTTCAAGGGCATTATTCTAAAGATCTACATAAATTACTTTGCAAACAATAGGGTCTTTCTACCACCAGAACATAAGTTTAGAAATCGCTAGAAGAATAAATTCGATGAAAAAGTTGAGAATATAGGACCTCCCAAGATTATGGGTCCAAGTTATTGGTTTAATAAGTATGAAGATGTTGAATCAAAAGAGTGGTTATTTTTTTTTATTTTTTTTATTTTTAATCGAGGTGATTCAATTTAAAGAACCAGAAAAAGTTGTAGTTAATATGCCAGAAGGAATGAAAATGAAATCCATATTTTATGAGCTCCCTTATTGAAAGGATATATTAATATATCACCTATTATTTCCTATGCACATCTTAAAAAATGTTCCATACTCTATATTTCAATATATATCAGACAAAGAGAAGGACACCTTGTCTTCAAGGAGAGGTATTGCTCTTTCATGTACCAAATTTGATAAAAGACATTTGTGGCCAAATAGGGAAAATGAAACATATGAAGAAGCTCCATGGATTTTGAAAAAAAAAGAGATTGACCAAGTAAAAAAATTCATCTGTTCAATAAGGACACCTTCTAGCTATGTGTCATCACTAGAAAAATATTTTACAGTTGATGGATATATGGCATGATTTAAAACACACGATTTTCATAATTTCATGAAGGTGTTATCATCATTTAACTTTTACTAGTAACATTGATTAAGTGCAAAATATAATTTGACATTCTGTTCTGTGAGAAAAATTACTAATGACCTTTGATAAATTTATTTGATGGCATTGTAGAAATTCCTTGTAGGTTTAAATTGCTTATGTAATTTTCTAAAACAAAAGACTTGAATCTACTCTACTAATCAACATAAACATTAATCGATCGAGAAATCACAAAGCATATAAGAGAAATAATTCAATCAATACATTATACAATGATTTCTTGAGGAAATCCACAACTAAAAACCCTTGCTATCTATATATTGCATTAGTTAGAAAATATGAGAAGATTACAATTCTTTGCTGAAGCTCGAGCAACCTATGCACTATATCTATTTGTCTCATAACTTCCTAGGCAAGCCTAGGCCAATACTTAACCAATTTTCTGCTTGTCTAAGTCCTTATTTCCTTGCATTGTTTCCTTGGGAATTAGCCCCTATTAATTAGGGAAATTCGTCAATTGGAATTTCACAATCCATCATAGGCCTTCCTCTAACTGCATGCACCACCTATAAAAGTTAGATGATTATACAACTGATAGTACACTTCCCTCGAACTCCAATATCAATTGGGTAACTCTCAGATTTGACATGCATGAGTTATTTATGGATGAATTATCATTTAACTGATTGAACACATGAAGCAACACCCCATTGTTAGACCTCCTACTAATTCCTCTATTAGTTGGAACTAGTTTAATTGACTTTAACTCAGTTAAAGTGAGTTAATTAATTAGAACTCAAAATAAAGTCAACTAGGGTCCTATAAAGTAGGAGACACTCTACATGACTCAATTTAGAACCTCAAATCAAATTAATTGAACCAACTAAGTGAAATTAACTTAGTTAACTCATTATCGTTATCATGTGATGTGGAATTACAATTTTCTCCTAATTTAATTCAAGGGAAAATTAAATCAAGATTTTCTTGTTGCCATTTTCAACACTCCATATAATAAGAAAGGGATTGTCTGCTACCCCAATCCTGCCTCTATGGAACTCAAATTTACGTCTTGAAATTGCCCTTGTCAAAATATTTGCATCACGACCCTCTGTAGGAATGTACTCCAACAACATGATTCTCCTTTGCACACAATCTCATAGATGGTGATACCAGATGTCAATATGCTTGGAATGGTCATGAAAAAATGGATTCCCAAAGTTTGATACAACTCTGGTTGTAATAGTGAATCACTATAGGATCCATCATCTCACCAAATAAACTAACAAGAATCTTCCTCATCCAGATAAGTTCACATGTTGCTTGACTAGTAGCCATGTACTCTGCTTCTGCTGAACTGAGTGCAACTGATCTCTGCTTTGTATTGTACCAAGAAACTGCTGCTGGCCCAATACTAAAGATGCCTACTATTGTGATCTTCCTATCTGATGGAATACCCATCCAATCTGCATCTATGAAGTCTTTCAACTTCACTCCCTCCATCCTCCTGTACCAAAGACAAAACTGAGTGGTGCCTCTGAGGTATCTCAACACATGTTTGGCTACCTTCCAATACAGTTTGGTTGGCTTAACCATTGCTTAACTAATCTGCTTAACTGCATAACACATGTCTGGTCATGTCTTCACTAATTACATAGGTGAACTTACATGTTGCCTATAAATAGTAACCTCCACTACTTCACCTGAAGTAGCATCTTCCTTCCTCCAATTTCCTACTAGATGAGTCTCCATGGGTTTTCTTCTCTCCATGTGGAAATTCTTCAATATCTCATTAGCATACTTTACCTAAGAGACAAACAATTCCCCATCTCCTTGTGATACTTCCATACCAAGGAAATAATGCATGAGCCCCAAGTCCTTCATCTCAAATTCTCTTGCAAGCTACTCTTTTCAAGATTTGATCAGATTCTCATCACTTGTTAGAATTAAATAATCGACATGTAATACTATAATCAATAATTTAACTTCAACCACAATATGGTTAATTCTTTCATCTACTTCACTTATGGTGAAGTCCAACCTGGTGAAATAACTCTCGATCTTGGTGTACCAAGAACAAGGTGCTTATTTCAATCCATAAAATGTTGACTTAAGTCTGCACAAGCACAACTCTCTGTTGAAGGTCTCAAATCCTCCTAGATGCTCTATTGACACCTCTTCCTTAATCACTCAATTAAGGAAGGCTGTCTTCACATCCATATAATGTATCTTCCATCCCATTTGTGCCAAAAGTGCTAGAACATATTTGATTGAAGAGTGCCTTGCTACTGGAGAAAATGTATCCTTATAATCCCTCCACCTGAGAGAACTTATTAGCCACAAATTTGGCCATGTGTTTCTCGACACTTCCATCTGCTGCTTGCTTCACCTTGTAGATCCACCTAGAACCTACCATTGACTTGTCATCTGGCCTTGGGACAACTTCCCAACCACCGTTCCTGATAATGGAGTCATACTCCTCTACCGTGGCATCAACCCATATTGGTTTATACACTACTTCCTCGAATGAGGATGTCTCAGTATCTACACTCTTACTCATCAAATCCTTGTAGCTAGTGTAATGATCTGGTGACCTACTCTACTTGTGGTGTGATATGGGTGCTCCCACATTCTCTCTAGCATCATGCATCAACATGTCAACTTCTTTGGTGCACTTCCTTCCATCTATGGATGTCTCTGCATGAGTGGGTGCTTCCACTCTCTGTTCCTCTGCATGTGGCTGCTCCACATCATCTTGATGTTATTCATTTGGAGCTAAAAGCTCCTCATATGCATGTAACTAAAGCTCCCTATCCAGGGAACATCTCATGGCCTTCTCTTCATCAAACTTCACATCTCTACGAATAACTATCATCTTGTGAGATGGTAGGTATACCTAATAGTTGTGAGGTGTATTAGTGTACCCCACAAATATGCCCAACTTAGTTTTTGGCTCTATATTTTTACTTGCATCCTTGGTAACATGACAATAAACTGATGAACCAAAGATCCTAAAGTGTGACACATCTGGTTTCTTCCCTGAAATTTTTTTTTTTGGTGTACTCATCCCAAGAATCCAATCAGGAATTCTGTTATGCACATATACAATTGTGTTTCATGCTTCAACCCATAAGTGCAATGGTAGGTCTTGATCATGTAACATCACCCGTGCGGATCCCACAATAATTCTATTCTTCCTTTCAACAACCCCATTATGCTATGGGTTATGGGGTGCTATTAACTCTCATCAAATGCCTTCTGATGCACAAAATTTATTGAAATTATTTGACACATATTCTCCACCATTATCACTCCTGAGAGCCTTCACTTTTTTGCTAGTGTCTTTCTCAACAAGTGCTTTAAATTCACAAAATTTAGAGAATGGCTAATATTTCTTCTACATGAAGAAAATCTAGTACTTATGCAAGAAATCATCTACAAATATCACATAATAACTATGTTTGGTCATGGATGCTGTCGAGAATGATCCAAACACATCTGGGTGAACTCTTTCAAGGATCACATGTACTCAACTATCCTTATCATGAAAGGTGGCTTTGGTGTACTTCCCCAGTGTACACCCTTTGCATGTATCTCGCTACTCTAGTACACCCTTGGGGAGTCCTGTAAAAATCTACTACATGATCTTCAAGGCTCCATGGTGAAAATGGCCCTATATTTTATGCCATAATTCACCGATGTCTTGACTCCTCACCTTCTTTGCTTTCATTCTCAAGGCAACACAATCTTCTACATCTGATTTGTAGAGGTTATTTTCTTGAACCCTAATCCGCTTCACTTTTCTTGTGGCTATGTGATGAAGGAAAGCATTTCCTTTGTTAAATATCACATCATAGCCATAGTCTTACAACATAGCAATTGGAACTAAATTGTTCTTCATACTCGGAACATACATGACATGTTTTAATGTGAGAGGAGAACCAAACTCCATCTGAAAATTAATAGTACCGATGTAAATCATGCTATACTTTCCATCATCTCCAATATCATTATGCATATGAAGGTCCTTCTCCTCCAAGTTACTAAAAAATTATTTGTTTCTCATCATATGGAATGAGGATCCAATATCTAGATACCACACACTACCCATCACCGATGTCACCATGCATGCAAAGAGGATGAAATCAAACTTGAATTATGAGGCTAGAGCTTCACCTGCCACTCCTCCTGAGGGCTTCTTGCTAACCTTCCTGTGTGGATACTTCGTGGCATAGTGTCCCAGCTCATGACAGTGAAAACATTTAATCTTCGACAAGTCCTTCTTCTTGTTTCCCTGACTAGAATCCCATTTTGATTGGGATTTATTCCCTTTCCATTTCTTTTCCTTTCTAGCCAAAGCAAACTTCTCATTATCATGTTTGGATGAGGTTCCATCTCTCGGTGTTTCACCTTATCTCTTTGGACCAAGTCAAACCACAAACTCTCTCACTTTGGTAGATGCTCCCTTCAATTTAACGAATCCTGGTAGTTGTGCCAGCTCTTGGGAAGTCCTAGAAGTGATAGGCTGACTAGATCATCTTCAAAAAATGTAATACCAATGCTCCCAAGCTCATCCCAACATTGGGTGAACCTGCTAAAGTACTGTGGTGTTGTGTTTCCCTTCTCCATCTTGATCTTCCGAATCTTGTCCTTTAGTGCCAACTTCTAGTGGTCACTGTTGTTTTGAAACAAGTCTATCAAGGCTTGCCACATTTCATATGGTGTATCCTTTCCATGGACATTCGAGACAATATGATCTCAAACTCCTTCTGGTATGATCCTCCTCACCTTTTCCACACATTTCTTCCACTCTGCCAGTTCTTGATCATTAATTGTTGGAGGCCTAGGAATATCATTGTCTGTGGATTCCTTTAGCTATTGTCTTCCAACACTTCCTCCACCCTTTCCTTCCAAGTAATATAATTCAAACTACCCTCAAGGGAATATTCGAGTCTCAATCCATAGATAGATATCCAAATGGCTCTAAATAATGATGCTACAAATTCGATTTCACCTGCAAAGACAAACTCATATTATTCTCTTCTAGTGTGATTTCTACTCTGATACCATGTGAAAATTCCTTGTAGATTCAAACTGCTTATGTAATTTTCTAAAACAAAAGACTTGAATCTATTCTACTCATCAATGGAAACAATTAACGAGTCAAGAAATCATGAAGCATACAAGAGAAATAATTCAATCAACACATTACATGATGATTTCCATAGGAAAGCTACAAATAAAACCCCTGTTATCTATATATTGCATTAGTTAGAAAATACGAGGAGATTACAATGCTTTTCTCAAGCCCGAGCCACCTCTACACTATGTCTATTTGTCTCACAACTTCCTAGACAAGCCTAGGCCAATACTTAACCCTTTTTTTGCTTGCCTAAGTCCCAATTTCCTTGTGCTATTTCCTTGGGAATTAGCCCCTATTAAATATGGAAATTCCTCAATTGGAATTGCACAGTCCATCACAGGCATTCCTCTGACTGCATGCACCACTTGTACAATTTGGATGATTATACAACTAATAGTACACTTCCCTTGAACTCCAATCTCAACTGGGTAACACTCAGATTTGACATGCATGAGTTATTTCTAGCTGAATTATCAGTTAACTGGATGAACACATGAAGCAACACCACACTGTTAGACCTACTCCTAGTTCCTCCATCATTTGGAACTACTTTAACTAACTTTAACTCGGTTAAACTGAAACAATTAATTACAACTCAAAATAAACTCAACTAGGGCTCCTATACAATAGGAGACATCTACATGACTCAAGTTAGACCCTCAAATCAAATTAACTGAACCAATTACGTGAAATTAACTTAGTTAACTCATTCTCATTGTCTTATGATGTGGAATTCCAATTTTATCCTAATTTAATTCAAGGGAAAATTAAATTAGGATTTTCTTGTTGCCATTTTCAACAAGCATATCATGCCATTGGCAATCATGGGGGATTTCTGTCTTATTGTTGACTTAAGGAATGCCATAATTTGATTGTCAACATTTGCAAGGTATGTGATATGAAATGTTCATGTGTGAGAGACATAGAGATATTATATTTCTTTTTAATTTTTTACTAAAGTTTCATACCAAATTTCTATTCTTATGTTAGGTGGGTGAGCTCCAAGGAGATCCACGAATTTGAAGTAACAAAATGGAAGAAGAAAATTGCAGAAATTGTATTTGTATTTGAGAAGGATCTCCCTACAAGTTTCATGGACTTACAAGTCCATTTATTTATACACCTAGTCGATGAAATTGAATTGGAGGGTGTCACATCAACGAGGTGGATGTTTTTCTTTGAGAGGTCCATGAAATTTCTAAAAAGATATGTTTGACAAAAGGAACATCCAAAGGGTTGCATGACTGAAGGGTATGTATCTAATGAAGCATTTATATTCCTATGTGCATTCTTTGGTAAGGATTTTGAATATGGGCCACACTTATGGGATAAACAATGGGCATACGATATTATTTATGGAGAAAAACCACAATCTAATGGTGTTGAAGTAGAAATTAATAAGTAAATTCATTATCATTGTGGTTGTTTTCCTTGCAATCATTAATTTACTCTGTAATTTATTTGTCAATTATACAACATGAAATTTGGAATTTGAAATGAACATGTTGACATGTAATAGGTGTAGAGGAAAGTGCTATAATCGACAAGTTCATTCTGTACCACATGGACTTTATGAACAAATGGATTGATTTATATGATAAAAAGAGAGGATTGTTAGAAGGAAAGATACAATTTAAGAGATCGAACCTAAGGAATACTACACTTCCCACTAATCTACTTGGTGAATGGGGCAAAGGCTGCACACTACATTGGGGAAATAAACAAATTCAAAATAAAATAGAAGATGCACGTGTAGATTCAAACATAAAAGAAGATGAAATTGACATGTTGGAGGATGTGAAATAAAGGTACAATTGGAATTTTACAAAATGATATTTCGTTACAATTTTGACACTATTAACTATTATAATATTCATTATTATATTTGTTTTCACTGAAATACATGGTTTTTAACATGCGAGGAAATATCCCGCAATATGGGCATATTGTCGAAATTATCATGTATAAAATATATATGTAAAGGGATGACCCTTTGATTGTGGCGTCATGGTTGATTTCAAGCAATCTCGTTGATCAAGCTCAAAATATAAGAATATTATTGAAGGGAATCTACAATATGTTGGAAAAATCTAAGAAATTATTGAGTTGGACTACCACTCTTTTAAATGTTGTATTTTTAAGTGTAGATGGTATGAAGCATTTGAAAGGACAATAAGACATGATACCCATAGTGGATTGTTTTCTAATAGATTCCCCAAGGTTCCTACCAAAGGATAAGGAACCTCATGTTCTACCAATTCATTATGAGTAGGTATTTCTTTAGCTCACACAGGAGTCGTAGTGATCATTAATCTATTAGTTCATAGTTAGTACGAATATATATATATATTATATATATATATATATAATATTATATATATATATATATATATGTGTGTGTGTGTGTGGTGTGTGTGTGTGTGTGTGCTGTGTGTGGCGTGTGTGTGCGTGTGTGTGTGGTTATAACATAGGTCTAATATATGTATGTCGTTCAAGTGCATGTATTTTTCTATGAGATATTTTGGACCTGAAATGGATATTTGTCATACATTATGATCCGAGATTAAGGCATGTATTTGACAATGCATTAGTGGATATTGAGCACAATAATGATGACCAACAAAATGAGAGAGTGGAATTAGAGAACATTTAAGAAATTGACATCCATGATGGTGTTGAAGATGGTTATGTTCATGCACAAGAAGAAAACAATATAGAGTTAGATGATGTTATAGAAGACAACAATATGGATGGTATAGAAAATGATGATCCAAATACATCTAGTAACAATATAGATGGCATGCAGTCAAATTTCAATGATGATGAAGATGATGCAGGTCAAGATGAGGATGATTATAATATTAAGTAATTGAAAGAACATATGAACATTGACAATGGTATAGTAGATGAAATTGTTGTAGACAATATTTTTTTTTTTTTTTAATTTGTTGTTGTTGTTGTTTTTATCTGGGAGTGGTATTTAATCCACATAAAAACCCCTGGCTAGCATACCCAAAGGAGCCACACCATCTGACCCAAACTACAAGGCCTAACCATGATGGACTTAAGGAGAATTCAACCCATGCCTCATGATAGAGGGACAAAGACTTGGCATGGGGGATTCAACCAACTGAGCTATCCATCAAGGTTTTGTAGACAATAATGTTAAGGAGCAAGACTTCTAAATTTTTAGAATTATTTGTAATCCATGTTTAAAAAATGATAATTTTTATGGCCCAAAATTTGAAATGCTTAAGTATTATTTGTGTCAATACAAATTACCTATTGAAATATCCTTAAAGTGTTCAATATTTTTTATGAATGGTTGGCATAAAAGAATAGGATTACTTGGATAAGAATTAGCATCGTTAGTGGCCATTTATTGGTTGATAATGGTTTAGAGGTGTTGTCATCTTATTGGTTAGACTTAGACCGAACTAGGATGAAGAACTTATTGAATAACAATGCATTAAATATGAAATTATTAAAAAATATAATTACATATATCGTATATGTAAAACAATGTAAATCCAAACCATTAGGCTACATGTATGAAAAGTTTGTTCATTAATTTATATTATAAAACAGATTGAAATACTTCACCAAACCTAAGAAGAATTCTTTTCTATGGGAAAAATTAGAAAATTTAAGTGTATTAATGTTTTTTACAAGTAAAAAAAATACTCTCCAAGTCAAATCATTCAATTTGGCATTGAAATGAAGGTTTGGAGTGCATTTTTGTTAAGCAGGACAAAATTGCCTTGCTTCACTAAAATGCACACCCAAGCTTCATTTCTTGGCTAATATGGTTGATTCAAATTGTATATTGATTATTTACTAATTACGTAAAGAAATTATGTATTTTGCTTGGTAGTTTTTAATGCTAGAGATGGAGTTCATAAATTATTAAGACTTGAAGCCTTATTTTTGTACTATTTTGTTAGTCTTAGAAGGATTATTTTTCTGGTGAGATAAGGATATGTGGATTATATTCCCTGTGATGTTGATATATACAATATTATTATGCAACTATTTTGTTTTGATGATGTTAAACTTATATCTCATGTAGGCTTTATGCAATTATCTTATTAATAGAAAAAAACATGCTAGAGAAGAATGGAGAGATCTTTCAAGGAAGCTCACATCTCTACCTGATTAATTAAGGAAATGCTAATCCGCTAGGGATAATACAAGACTTTTCTCACCATTTTTTTTAAATTACACCTCCAACTCTAGCAACCCCCAAATTGCCTATTAAAGCACCCTATGGTAAATTTTTCCATATGATGTACTAAGCATATTGTAAATTTGTTCTACTATGGAAAGGAGACATATTTTGTATTTCAACTAGAAATTTAGTACATTCCATGATACTGATTTCTCAGTTCAGTAAGCTATCAACTTATAAAAGTCCATTACATTGTCCAAAAATAAAAGACTAACTAGATCTTAGTGAGATCACAACTTGATAAAAACTCCATGAAGGAGACATAAAAATAATTCCTAAAAAAAGACTAGTAATTTATTAAAAAATACACATTAATGAAAACATAATGATGTATAATGCATGATAACAAAATAATGATATATATATATATGTGTGTGTGTGTGTGTGTGTGTGTGTGCGTGTGTGCGTCTACATAAATACAACACATAAAAATTGCTATTATGAAACTCAATGATGCTTGGGAGGATTTTGTAAGCCCTCCTCTTGAGAAGAAAATTGTCTTTTTTGTGTAGAGGCTTGTGATTGTTCGGGCGCTATAACAGACACATCCTTTGATTCTTGTTGAAGTTGTAAAATTTTCCTTTCACAATTTTCTCTTAAATTAGCTTTTATATCCAATAAATCCACATTCTTCTTATATTTCTCCTTGTACTCAGTTTCCTTCTTTTCAAGATCTTCCTTTGTAGATTTTAGTTGATATCTAAAATTGGTCAATTCAATAGTGATTTGTTGAACTTTACCCTCAAGCTATTTTCCATTCGATTGTTGTTGATTTTTTTATTATTGCTATCTTTCCATTTTTAATTGCTGATGAAAATCAGGAACCTGGGATTTCAATTTTTGTATCTCCGTGTCACAACCCAAATACTGTGCTTTTCAACCACTCATGAGATCTGTGTAACTATGTAATTATTTTTTCTCTCTTAGCTACTGTCTTCTTCAATGATTCAAAAAGTGGTGGTGAGGTATACAAATCACCCACATAATTCATGGCTGAGATAATGTTCTCTAAAACCTTCACTCATTCTTTTAACTCAGATTTCTTCAAGTCCTTTGAAGGCATTTGTTTTACTCCTCTATACTAATTTGTACCTTTACCCTTACCCTTACCTTTATCCCCACTCTCAATACTAACTTCTTTATTATGCTGATATTTTTCCTTTTCAAAATCTTTAATCTTTTGTTCTTCCCAGGAAATTTCAAGATATTTCTCTTTCCATTTATTAGCTTTCCTATCATAATTTGGTTTTCTCCAACTCAGTCACTCTTTTCTTATATTATTCAACTTGTGATTCATGCTTCTTTTGGTATTGATCTTCAGATTTATTTGCAATTTTAACCTTTAAATATTTAGAAATATCTAAAGTTGCAAATGGAGGTATCTTGAGAACCTCCAGTCTTCTTCTCAACTCCTCTTCAAGTTCACTATTTTTTTCATCATATTGCTCCACCTCTGTGTGTAATTTTTATTTCTCTTGTAACCAGATCATGGTCTAGGTTAATCCTCTATCCAAATATTTTTAATTCCATGATTTTATCATCATAATTTTCTATGCCCTTATCTTTCTCATCATTTTGGAAATTGAACTATCCAAATATACATTTATAAACCTCTTCTCTTCTCAGGATATCTAGCATACCTGGTGGACAATTGTTTGTATCTCTCCATGTATCATCACATTATTTGAATTTTTTCATTGTGAAAGTCTCTTGCGAACCCTGTGTGTCAATTGTTTTCGGAGAATAGGGCACCCCTATTTCAATAGAGGCCATCGTTGTTTGGGTTTAAGGCATACCAGCTGAATGCACGTTGAATGCAAAAATTCACGTTAAATAAACCATGAGGAATACATGCTAAATGCAAGAATGAACATTGAATAAACCATGAGGAATGCACACACAAATGAGTTTTTTTTAAACTTAATGCCTTATTTTTCTATAAATCAGTTTTATAAAGAAAATAAATTTTATTAAGTGAATAAAATTGTTTATAAGGTGCTTTAAATTTAACTTTTCTCCTTTACTCCTATTTTTTCTTATACACATAATTAAAAATTCAAATTTAATATTTAAATATAAGATACAGTTTGTTAAAAATAACACTTTTAAAAATAAGGCTGCAAGATTTGATGGCATGTAAGATGGTCATTACTTCTTTCTTATGGGTAGAATTGACCAATTTTCCATCATGCAACTGGTTATTGATAAATGATAGTAAGTTTCCATTTTTCATTAAAATGACACCCAAACCTTTTTATAGTAAATGTCCTAACTAGGTCACTTAACCAAATCTTAAACTTAAAACCATAAAAATATGTACAATATAGAAAAACCCTAAAATAAACCCTGTAAACCTTAGGTGCTATATCTTTATCTATCCCTTGGCAACATTTAAACCTAATTAATACTAAAGTAAGGTCATCCAACCTTACTTATAGGGTTTTAACTAAGTAACTGCAAGTTGCAACTATTGAAATTCAAGTTTGATATTTCTTAGTCCATCACCTTGTTCCCAAACATTTGTGGTGTGCATTTATTTGAGGCACACAAACCCTGCCTTTTACCCTTTGAAATCCATGTAAGTTGGAGTATTAATGAAAAACAAAAACATATATGTGAAAAATTAAAAATATTTAATTTTATTAATGTTACTTATGAGTAAAAAAATACTCTCCAAATTGAATCATTCAATTTGGACTTGAAATGAAGGCTGGATGTGCATTTTTGTGAAGTAGGCCAAAATTTCCTTCACTAAAATGCAAGACCAAGCTTCATTTATTGTCCACTATGATTGATTCAACTTATAGATTGTTTATTTAATGATTTTACACACTTTTACGTTGTTATATATTTACTTTGAGCTTAAATATTTATACTTGAAATTTCATTACCAAAAGTGTAATTGGTTTTGCATGAGAGTGCACATTTGTTCCAACTTGATCATAGGAAGATATAATGAATTAAAGCATTGATAGAATTGGATTTTCATGAGTAAGATTTATTTTAGGATAATGAGTATCATATGTTGCAGAAAATGTTTTTAAATTTAGGATGGTGATCATTGTTGCACTTCCAGTTAATTACAGGTCATGGTATGCATTTATTTGAGGCACAAAATTCCTTCCTTTTACCCTATAAAATCAATCCAATTTAGAGTATTCATATACACCAAAATTTAATGAGGATGTGTTATTTTCCACCAAAATTTAATGAGGATGTACTTCATGATATGTGGGGAGTCATGTTCCCCACACATTTAAAGATCTCTTAGGTCATGGACAAATAGAAATAGACTTATAATTTGTAAATCGTGACATACTGGTGACAAGAGGAAGGAGTTCACTCTCTTCTACCTTTTGATTTTTATTGTTTGGAATTATAATACTATTTAGGAAGAGTATAATTGTTATGGAATTGATGCTCATGATGATGAAATTTGCTGGTTTATGAGGTACTATGTGTTTTTATGAGCTTGGTTTTAAGTTTTCTTATTTTAATATTTGTTCAGCATTAAAATGTTATATATTTTCTTAATTTATTATCATGGCATGTTAGCACCCAAGCATATTTTAAATACTAAATGCTAGTAGAAAGGCCCTAGTTGATAGTGAATACCATAAGTTCCTTCACTCTATTAAACCCTATAATTCTAGTCACGAGTTTCATGTGTGATGGGAATTCCTATTAAGGAATTTTCCAATCGATGAATGGCATTGAAACCCTACATATACTTAGACTTCATTTCCAAAAAAGAAATAAGAATTAGTCCTACTTGTCTCCATTAGCCTTACTTATTTATCTTCAAACACTAACTATGGCACTTGACCTAATCTTAAACTTAAAACCATAAAAAAATGCACAATATAGAAAAACCCTAAAATAGACATTGCAAACCCTGAGTGCTATCTCTTTATCGATCCCTTGGAAACATTTCAACCTAATTACTAATAAAATAAGGTCATCTAACCTTTATTATAGGGTTTTATCCAAGAAACTAAAAGATTCAACTATTCAAATTAAAACTTGATTTTTCTTAGTCCATCCCCTTGTTCCCAAACATGCATGGTGTGCATTTATTTGAGGCATGCAAACCCTACCTATTACCCTATGAAATATATGAAATTTTGAGTATTCTTGAACAATGGAAATATATGTGTGAAAAATTAAAACTATTTAATTGTATTAATGCTACCTATGAGTAAAAAAATACTCTCTAAGTTGAATCATTCTTTTTGTCCTTGAAATGAAGATTGGGTGTGGGTTTGTGTGAAGTAGGCAAAAATTCCCTTGCTTCACTAAAATGAACACCCATGATTCATTTATTGGCCAATCTAATTAATTAAAATTGTAGATAGTTTATTTAATTATTTTACACACTTTTACATTTTTATATCCTTACTTCGAGCTTAAATATCTATACTTTAGATTTCACACAACATTCTAAGTTTTTCTTCCACTTGCCTTATGTGAAAGTTGTGTATAAGTGGGAAACATAGTTACATTCTTGCAACAACATGATCAAATATCTGCCTCACAAGCTCACTCTAGCCAACACTTAGCCAATTTTGCTACTTGTCGAGCCCCTATTTACTTGTGCAATTCCTATGAGTATCAGCCGATATTTAATTGGTAAATCCTTACTCCATAATTGCGCATTCCAAAACTAGGTCCTTATCTGATTGCATGCATGACTGGTACAACTCAGATCATCATAGAACTGATAGTACATTATCCCTGCACTCTAGTCTCAACTAGGTCTTTCTCTGAACTCACATGCACAAGTTTCTCATGAGTGGATATTTAGTTAGCTGGAGTAGCACTAAGGATGCACCGGTGTACCAACTACTACTAGACCTCTACTAGCTCCACCAATAGTTAGAACTAGTTTAGCTACGTATAACTCAGTCAAACTAAGTTATCTAATTATAACTCAAATAAACTCATATTGGACCCCTAAAATTTAGTGAGAACATATACATGACTAAAGAAAGACTTCCAAATTGAAATTCCTAAGATAATTAAGTTAATTAAACTTAATTAACTATTTACAAGTTGCTATGAGAATAGAATTTGATTTTAATTCACAGTTTAATTCAAGGACAAATTAAACTGGAATTTTGTGTTACCATCTTTCAACACTCCCTCTCAACAAGAAAGGGATTATTAGCTACCCTGATCTTGTCTCTATGAAACTTGAATTTACATCTTGACAATGCCTTTTTCAAAATGTCAGCATCTTGCTCCTCTATGGGAATGTACTCCACCAACATAATCCACCTCAATACACAATCTCAAAGATGATTATATTGGATATAAATATCCTTGGATTGATCATGAAAAACTAGATTTTCGGAGAGTTTGATACAACTATGATTATCATAGTAAACATAGTTAGATTCATCTGCTAACCAAACAAACCAACCAGAATCTTCCTCATCTAGATGGCCTCACATGCTGCTTGACTTGTAGCCATGTACTTTACCTCTACCGAACAAAGTGCAATCTATCTCTATTTGTTGTTGTACCAAGAAACTGTTGCTGACCCAATACTGAAGATCCCTCCTGATGTGCTCTTCATGTTGGATGGAATCTTAGACCAATCTGCATCGGTGAAGAATTGAAGCTTCACTCCCTTTATCCATCTGTACCATAATCCATGCTAAGTAGTGCCTTTGATGTATCTCAACACATTCTTTTCCACCTTCGAATACAACTTGGTAGGCCTAACCATCACTTGACTAAGCTAGTTAATTACATAGCACATATCAAGTCATGTGTTCACTAAGTACATGAGTGAACTCACAAGCTGCCTGTAAATAGTAACTTCCACTACTTCCCAAAAGTAGCATCCTCTTTCCTCTAGTTATCTATTAGAGGAGTCTCCATGGGCTTGCTTCTCTCCATGCGAATCTTCCTGAGTATCTCATTGGCATACTTACCCTGAAACACAAACAACTCCCCATCACCCTGGCATACTTCCATGCTAAGAAAGTAATGCATGAGCCTCATGTCCTTCATCTCGAACACTCTTGTAAGATCCTCCTTGCAATATTTGATCAACTCATCATTACTTGTCAGAATCACATCATCGAAATATAACACAATGCCAAACAATTTACCTTCCACCACTACGTGGTACAGATTCACTTCTGCTTCATTCTTAGTGAATCCAAACCCGTTGAAGTAGATATTAATCTTGGTGTACCAAGCTTGGGGTGCTTGCTTCAACCCATACAAATCTCTATTGAGTTGGCACACATGTGTATCATGGGTAAAGGTCTCAAAACCTTCATTCTGCTCTATGTACATCTCTTCCTCAATCATGCCATTAAGGAAGGTTGTCTTTACATCCACCTGATGTATCTTCTAACCCATCTATGTTGATAGTGGCAATATGGATCTGATCAATGAGTACCTTACAATAGGAGAAAATGTCTCATCATAGTCAATCCCCTCTACTTGTGTAAAGCCATGAGCCACAATCGTGGCCTTATTCTTCTTGACACTACCATCTGCAACTTTCTTTGCCTTGTAAAGCCATCAAGAGCTCACCACTGACTTGTTTGCTAGTCTCAAGACCACATCTCAAACACTGTTACGAACTATGGAGTCATACTCCTCCACCATGGCATTAACCCAAACCAGTTACTACATTGTCTCCTCAAAGGAAGATGGCTATATATCAACACATCAAGTCACAAGAGCCATGTATCCAGTGTACCTCTTAGGTGACCTCCTCTGCTTGCGTTGAGATGTGGGAGCTCCCACATTCTCCCTTGCATCATGCAATAACCTGTTAGCCTCTCTGGTGCACTTTCTTCCATCTATGGAAGACTCTTCTTGAGTGGTTACCTCCAATCCAATATCCTAAGCATGTGGTTGATCCACATCAGTCTAAGGCTCCTCAACCTTAGGAGCTGAAAACTCCTCAACTACATGTAGCTGAAGCTCCCTCTCACTAGAACATTGCATGGGCTTCTCCTCATTGAATCTGACAGCCCTGTGAACCACTATCATCCTGTTGGTTGAAAAGTACACTCGATAGTTGAGAGGTGTATCAGTGTACCCCACAAATATACCCAGCTCGATTGTCAACTCAAGCTTCTTCCATGCATCTTTGGTCACATGGAAATATAATGATGACCCAAAAATCCTGAAGTGACCAACATATGGTCTCTTACTAGAGAAAGCGTCCTTTATTTTCTTCATCCCAAGTATATGACACGGGCTTCTATTCTGCAAATAAATAGTTGTGTCACATGCCTTAGCCCACAAGTGTAGTGGTAGGACCTGATCATGCAACATCACCCATGATGCCCCTACAATGCTTCTATTCTTCATTTCAGCCACCCCATTCTATTGTGGGTTATGGGGTGCTACCAACTCACATTTAATCCCTTCTGCTCCACAAAAGTTCTTAAACTCATATGAGACATGCTCACCATCCTTATCATGCCTACAAGATTTAAGATTCTTATAGACTCTTTCTCGACCAATGCTTGAAATTCACAAAAAATTGTGAAAGTTTGATCCTTCTTCTGCATGAAAAATATCCAACGTTTATGAGAAAAATCATAAAAAAATATAACATAATACCTGTGTTTGGTCCTGGATGCTATCGAGAATTGTCCACACACATCTGAGTGAACTCACTCTAGAATCACCTATGCTTGACTGCCTCTGTCATGAAAGGAAGCCTTGATGTATTTTCCCAAAGTACACCCCTTGCATGTATCAACTTGGTCTAGCATACCTTTGGGAATACCAATAGAAATATGTTGCATGATTTTCAAAGCCTCATGATGCAAGTGACCCAATCATTTGTG